>JACVTC010000036.1:587500-777500 GCA_016946835.1 Neocallimastix lanati (nom. inval.)
TTAATAACAAAGATGACAAAGAAATAAGATATTATATTTTTAAATATATTTGATTTGTTAAAGTAATTCTAATATTTACCTGATTATTTTGATCTATACGTAATGAATGTATCATTTATTCTTATTTGTATCACTATTATCACAAAATAAAGCATATAGTGAATAGAATAGTACTTTCAAAATATTTTTTTAATATATAATTAATTATGTATCTTTTTATTTTACTTTTTTAGTTTCCATAAATAAATTATAATTATAATTATAATTATAACTACAATAACAATAATATAAAGAATAAAAAAAATATTTTTATATACTTTATCATAATTGAAATATAGATAATAAAACTGACAATGAAATTAAATATTATATATTTTTAAATAATACAGAATAATTATAATAATAAATAATAAATAAGTTATACTAACGATTATTTTATTATTTTATTTTTTTTAGTAGTGTCTAATTTCTTTTGTTAAAAAAATTAATATAAATACATTATATAGAAAATGTCGAATATAAACTATATTAAGCTATTTTCCTAAAAAAAAAAAAAAAGGATATTTGTCCATTACTAATTTAAAAATGATAGCACTTTTTATTCGTTAAGAATATTTACTTGATTATTTCAATCCATATGTAACAATACGTAATAAATGACTTATTTATTCTTTTATGTATTTCCAGTATCACTAAAAATCTTGTATATTAAATAGAATCTTCAAATGGTAACATTTTCAAAATAATATTTTAAAATATAATAATACACTAATATATATTATTAGTTTTATATTTTTATTATATATATGTAATAATAACTAAAAAATAGATAATAAAGATGACAATGAAACAAAGTTTTATATTTTTAAATATTATAGATTATATTAATAATTATTTTATTTTTATTTAATTTTTTTTTTTTTTTTTTTTTTTTTTTTTTTACTATTTAAGTACTTTTGTTGAAAATAAAATATTATTTAAAAAGATCTTTTTTAAAATTTACTTTTATATTAATAAATAATTCATATAATTTTATTTTATTAACCTATTTTCTATATTTTTATTATGAAAACTACATGAATTTTTTTTTTTAAATAATTATATATCTAATTGTTTTTAATTAAAAAAAAAAAAATTTTTTTTTTTTTTTTTTTTGAACTAAGATATGATAAGGGGACAGTAGAACCTCTAAATTCTTCCAATTTATATATGGTAGTAAATTATTACCTACATTAATTGTCTTAATTGTTTCAGCATTAACTCTCATTCAATTACTAGACAAGGATAAGCTATTAAGATTCTTTTTCTCGATGCCACAATTAACTTCATGAATCTTACCAATGATCTCCTTGAGCCATCTTGAGGATGACACATTCCTCCAAGATCAGTATGGAATCAAACTGTTAACTGTTCCCTTGACTCTCTTATATGACCCTTTCTAGTTAATATAAGGAAAACAATATAGACTAGAGAAATAAAAATCCCACCTTCGGTCCCATCATAAATATATATATATCTAGGGCTGTGTCTATTTCAACAATAATTATAATATGAATGTTTATAATAATAAAAATGATTATAATAAAAATGATTATAATAAAAATGATTATAATAAAAATGATTATAATAAAAATGATTATAATAAAAATGATTATAATAAAAATGATTATAATAAAAATGATTATAATAAAAATGATTATAATAAAAATGATTATAATAAAAATGATTATAATAAAAATGATTATAATAAAAATAATTATAATAAAGTTGAATAATATATTTAAATAACTTTCTTATTGTAATATAAATATTGTACTAAAAATGATTATAATATTAAATACTAGTTTTATTTATGTAGAAAGAATCTCATATCTTTTTTATTTATTTCATATGCTAACCATAACTATTTACTCATTTATTCTCCAAATATCAAGACAAAAAGCTTAACAATATACTTATATAAAGTATAAATTAATTTAATATATCAAAATATATAATATTATATAGAAACATATCCATTTAATATTAGGAATAATTTCTAATATGTAAATAAGTCGTGTTATACGCATTTGTTTCATATCAATATTTAATAAATTTTTATAAATATTAAATAAAATTAAAGATAAAGATTCTTGTGTAAAGAAAGTTATATATATCATTATTGATATATAAATAGGTATATACTTAACAGTACTAAATACCATAAATAGTATAATTAAATAATATATATTGTATTTAATATTAAATATAATTAAATGTTGATAATTAAGTTATTTTATTCAATAAACGACTTACAATTTCTACTTGATTCATATTCAATAATATGAGATAAATGAATTTATTTAAACCCTATTACTTATTTCTTGTTAAAAAATAATTTATGTCTTTTATGTCTATTAATTTATTAATAATTATTACTAATTTTAACTTAAAATATTATATATGTACTTTTTAAAGAATATAAAATTTTATTTTTATTTACATTTAATAAAATTAAAAATCTATATCTTAACTTTTACATTTAATAAAACGTAAAATATATATATATATAATTATATAAATAATATGAAGAATTAAAATTTTATATTACTGAAAATGGTATATAAATTTTTAAGAAACCTATAGTATCTTCAATTTTATGGTATCTTTAAAACAAGTTTTTTTTTTTTTTAATACTTTACTTTTTTAGTCTACAAAACCTTGTTAAATTAATAATTTGATTACTTTTTTTTATAAAAAAAAAAAAAAAAAAAAAAAAAAAAAAAAAGGTATTTATTACCAAAACCGTTTTTACTAATTTAAATTATTATATAAAAATTAAAACAATAATACTTATTTTTTTATTTATTATAAATATTATTATGTTTTTTTTTTTTTTTTTTTTTTTTTTTTATTTATTTATTTATTTATTTTTTAATTATTGATGTATAATTATGTAACAAAATATTATAATAAATGCACAAAAGCTTTAAAACACATATATTTTATTTTATGTTTTTTTATTTATTTTAATTATTATTTTTTATTTATTTATTTATTTATTTATTTATTTATTTATTTATTATAATACTATAAGCCGTAAGGCATTAATATTTAATAAAAATGTTTTATTAAAATTAAAGTTTCATTATTAAATAAAAAAAAAAAAAATTAAAATAAAAACACAAAGAACAAAAAAAAAAAAATTTTTTTTTATTAAGATTTTTTACTCATATTTAACAATTTTTTTGGAAAAGTTAAAAGCTATCAAAATATTAATAATAAAAGTTTCAGAAACGTTCTTAAAATTTGATTGATTTTAGTAAAAAATAGAAAATAATAGAAATAAGAATATATATATAATAGAATTAAATTTATTAGAATTGATTGATTTTAGTAAAAAATAGAAAATAATAGAAATAAGAATATATATATAATAGAATTAAATTTATTAGAAATTCTAGTAATTTCTTGAACCCAAGGAAACTTCTAGATATGTGAAAATAAAATTATCGAACGATAAGAAGAAGAATAAATGGTCTGATTCATAGTAATAGTTACTAACAATTATATCAATTATAATACTTTTATAATTTATTTATTCCATTTTAAAGTTTTATTGAAAATTTTAACCTATATTAAAATTCAAAAAATAATAAACTAATTATTTATAATTATTGATTCTATTAATAATTATATAATAACCTTTATATTTAAATACTTATTTTATTTATAAAGTTTTTTATATTAACATATTTTATATATTTCATTATAAAATGTACATAGTATAATTTTATAATATTTTTAATCTTTTTTAATAATATAAATAAAATTACATAAATATAATAAAAATGAATAAAATAAAAATGGATATTATAAAAATGAATAAAATAAAAATGGATATTATAAAAATGAATAAAATAAAAATGGATATTATAAAAATGAATATAATAAAAATGGATATAATAAAAATGGATATTATAAAAATGAATAGAATAAAAATGGATACTATAAAAACGAATAAAAATGTATGTATTATCTAAAAATAATTATTTAAATATTACAAAAATAAATATTTTGAGTCATAATGATTAATATTACAAATAATTATATATATTCATATTATATCTGTAACTGTTAAGTATTAGCTACATTATAATTATACATTGTAATATTAATACTCAAGATTAAGTCACATTACAAATACGCTAATTATTAGATAGTTATAAAATAGTTATTAGAAATATTATAATATTTTTGTTAAACTGTACTATCCTCTTAATATTCATATAATTATATATAAATAAAAATCATATTAACTATAAATAATATATAGTTGACTGTAGAATTATATATATATAGTAAAAAGAATTATTAATTATTATTATTGTATATTATCTTTTTTTTTTTTTATTTACAAAATAATTTAGTTTTACTATTACATAATTATATTAACATTTATATAAAAAAAAAATATAATTAAAAAAAGTGTTTGTATAAATAAAAAAAAAAAAATATTTATATATATATAGACATATATAAAAAAAAGGTATTGGTATAGAATGACTTTATAATTATTTTAAAAAAAAAAAATGAATTAAAGTTTTTTTAAAAATTTTTCTTAAATATATATACAATATATATTTAAATATTTTATATATAATAAAAATTTAAAAAAAGTAATAACGAAGAATTTTTTTTTTACTATAATAATTATATAATATTAATAACTTTCTTAATTTTAATAATTAATAAACATTATATTAATTATTATACATTTTACTTTAATGGAAGTATAAAAATAATAATATTGTCCATAATTTATAACAAAAAAAAAATATTTACTGATTTGAAAGGTATACTTAAAAATTATAAGTATTAACCTTAAAATTTTTTAATATTTACTTAATATAGTTCAATATTTAATGAATGCACCTTTTAAATCTTATTTATCTATATTGTAAAATTGTTGAAAATACTTTTATTTTTTCAAATGAACATTTTATTCATTAATTTTTTTTTAAAAGTAATTTATAATAATTAATATCAGATGACTTTTGATTGAAAAAAAATATGAAAAAAAAAATTTTTTTTAATTTTTTTTTTTCATTATTTCTAAAAATAATATATTTTTTATTTTTATTTTTATTTTATTTTATTTTATTTTTATTTTAAAATTGTATATTTATTTTTTATAACTTTGTTATATAAACAAAATATACTAAAATCAATAATTATTATAATTAATAGTAATAGTAATAACAACAACAACAATAATTTATGAAACATAACAGACGGATAAAGATGAATCAAAATATTAATGAAATTCATTCAAATATTATAATAAATTAATTATTTAATTTTAGTCCCAAAAAAAAAAAAAAAAAAAAAAAAAAAAAAAAATCGAAATTAATAATTAAATATAAAAATAAGAATAAATGCATGAAATTTTGATGAAAAGTTCTAATTAAAAAATTAAATAATATAATTATAATTAAAGTTATAAAATGAAAAAAATAAAATAAAATATAAATAAAAAAATAAAAAAAAAAAAAATTAAAATATATATATATATAAATATAATACTGCTTAAAAAATTAATTTTTATTTTATTTTTATTTGAATTTTCTTAGAATGTTGAAAAGAATAAAAAATAAAAATGAAAAATTTAAATTCGAATTTTCTTTAGTTGTAAAGTAAAATAAAAATAAAAAGATTTTAATTTTATGATTTGTGTTGTATCTATAAAACGTCTTAATTGAACATTTGAGCGGTCTTGAAATAAATTTTTATAATAAGCAGTTAGTATTATAATCAGATATATGATCTATAGTTATTTATATTCTATAAAAAAAATAATATTATTTTTTTACTTATTAATTATTATTTATTTCTTATTTATTTTTATAATATTCATTAGTGCTTATTCATGTGTTTATTTATTATTCATTAGTACTTTTTTACTCATACATTTATATATTGTAATTTAATACTTTTAACATTTTGAAAGGATTTGAAAAGAATATTAATACAACCATAAAAGTAATATTTTTTAATTTGAATTTTAGAATATTCTATTATTTAATAATGTTTTATTAATTAATAGTTTATCCTTGTTTTACTTTTAATATTACACAAAAAATATTTATTTTCTTTAAATTTAATTATTAAATAAATAATAAATAATAAATTATAAATAATAAATAATAATAAATAATTAATAAATAAGGAATAAGGAATAATAAATAATAATAATAAATAATAAATAATAAATAATTAAATAATAAATAATAAATAATAAATAATAAATAATAAATAATAAATAATAAATAATAAATAATAAATAATAAATAATAAATAATAAATAATAACTAACAAATAATTAAATAATAAATAATAAATAATAAATAGTAATAATAAATTTAATGTATAAATAAATACATACAAATGAACAAATAAATGAATGAATGAAAGTGATTTAAATGTATGTAACATTATTATTCATATATATATTCATATATACATTAATATATATTTTGATTAGTTACACTATACAGTTAAGATGAAAAATTGATGTAATTTCTAATATGAGTTAATTTTTTTTTTTTTTTAGAATTAGTTTTTTCTAACCTTAATAAAAAATTTAATATTGTCATTATTTCTTCTTCATATCCACCTTTAATATTAATATTACTAAATAAATAGAAGAATTTTTTTTTTCTTTTTATAAAATGAAAAAGTACTCATTATTATCATATATTTGTATTATATAATAAATAAATGCTTTATCTCTAGCCAAATAATAATTTTATTTTATTTATATTTTTTACTTTATAAATTTTGATAATTTTATTTTCTTTATATATGAAAATTTTAGTGTATAAAATATAGTCATGTAATATTAACATTAAGGTTTCTGGATCGACCTCTCAACTACATCCTAAATATATACGAGACAATCCTCATCCTCCTAGGGTATTTTTAATTATAACCGATGTTGAATGTAAGTATTTCTGTTGATAGACTATGTAATTGCTATTGCAAAGAGCATTTAATTTGTGAGAGAATTAGTAGTATTGTCCCTCCTTTGATAATGGTTCAAAAGATCACTGAAAAGAAGCTCGTCGTATAAATCGGTATATAGCAAATGTTTTTTATATTAGTTTTGTTTAGAAAAAGGTCCATATAGATGCCGGAAAGGAATGAAAGAGAATCCAATGAGAGTCTAATACATTTAGGGGTTTAAAAAAAAAAAAAGAGAGATACAAATAACAAAAACCTCTTTTTATTTTAAATAATTGATAATTCTTATATTCCAAGTCATTTTTATTACATAAAAATTTAAAAAAATTTTTTTATTATTAATTTAATGACTTTAATATTCTTATATTAAATATTAATCATCATCAACTCTATTCACATATTTATTTATATATTATTTAATTATTCACTTATTTATTCATTTAATTTTTATTTATTTATTTATTTTTGTTTAATAAAATTTATATTTATATTTATGCATTTTTAATATAACTATTTATATTTTAATAAAACAGTTATCGTTTACTTATGTGAATATATTAATTTGTATTAATATTTATTATTAATATATTTAAAAGATTTCAAATAAGAAATTTTGAAAGGATTTCTTAGATATTAAAATTTAATTAAAAACCAATCAATCTTATGTGAAATGATTTTGCATTTCTTTATTTATTACAGTTATATTAATAATTATCAAGAAAGGAATATATGATTTTTTTTTTTTCTATTTTAATGTATTTTATTAATATTATTATTAATTTTTTTTTTTTTTAAAAATTTATTAAGAAATATTAAAAATTGATATAAAATAAAGGTTAGATTTTAAATTTAATAATAAATATTTTAAATTAAATAATAAATAAGGTTTTCTTTAAAAAAAAAAGAAAAATTTAAAAAAACGTTTAATTTTTAATACTTTCTAAAAAAAATAATACAATGAATTTGAAATTATTCATTTAATATATAATAAGGTTTAATACATTAATAAATAGATAATAAGAAATAATTATTGCAAATTTAACATACAAAAGAATGATTTGTTAAATCCCATATTAAAAAATATATATGTAATATATAAATAATATATAAATAATATATTAGATTACAATTCAATATTAATATAATATATAATATATATTATGTATATTACATAAATTTTATAAAATAACTTTGTAAAAAAAAAACTGAACAAATAAATAAATAAATAGATAAATAAATAATAAATAAGTAAATAATAAATGAATAAATAATAAATAAATAAATAATATTTGAGTTATATTTTATTATGGTGATTAATTTATATATATAATTTAATTGTTTTAAATATAAATATTATATAATGAGTCAATTTGAATTATATTACAAATATATTAATTTTATATACTTATATTAAAATAAAATTAATTTAAAAAAGTCTTGAAAATTATGGAAAGAAGAAAATAAAAAAAAAAAAAATAGTATATATAAAAAGAAAAATCGCTTGATATATTTTCTTCTTTGAAAAAAAATTGGAGTAGTATATAACATATATAAATTTAAATAATAATTTTTAAAAATATATATTAAAATTAAATATATATATATTTTTTTTCAAGAATTGAAGGTATATATTTAATTTATATATTATTAATAATATAAAATTATGTAAATATTGAAATTATAAAAGAATAAAAACATTTATGATGTAAATATTATGATATAAATATTAGAAAAACATTTTTGAAATAAATATTGGAAAAACATTTTTGATATAAATATTAGAAAAACATTTTTGAAATAAATATTAGAAAAACATTTATAAGTATTAGAAAAAAGATGTGTTTTTTTCTTTTTTCATTTTTTTTTTTAAAAAAGTTATTATTAATTAAATACTATCATAAGCATATCTTTTAAATAGTAATTTCAAAATAAAAAAAAAAACATAATTATTTAATAGAATGAGCATTAAATATATATAAATTAAAACTAATAAAGATAATATCTTTAAAGTATTTATTATATTATAATTATTTACAAAAAAAAAAAAGTATAGAAAAAACTAAATTGACATTTAATATAGAAAAATAATTGATAAAAAAAAATAAAATAAAATATTTTTTATTAAATATATCAAAGATAAAACTATTAAGTCAAAAATAATAATGTAAATAGAATAATAATAGTTAATTCATATAAAAAATTAAAAAATAAACGGGCTTTTAAAAATAAATTGTGATATAAACATAAAAAGAAATAAATAACTTTATATATATATATATAATATATTAAAGAATAAATAAATAAATAAAAAAGAAAATAAAGCATTAAAAGAAATAAAGAAAATAAAGATTACTTAAATGGTTCCTTATTTTATTATTTATAAATAAGATATTTAATCATTAAAAAATATCGTGTTTTAATGTATTTTCATATTTTATATTTTATAATTTATTTAATTATTAAATGACTAATTAAAATTTTATTTATTTAGATTGTTATATGTTTTTTGTATTATGAAAATATAGCCAATACTTTTTTTTTTACATAATAATAATAAAGATAAATAAAATAAAAGTTCAAACCAATATATATTTAAAATATTATTATTAAAATAAAACAAAGAAAAAAAAATAAAATATTAATAAAAATGGTTACTGATGATATTAATGTTTCCGTAGAAAAGGAAATTAATGATATGAAACCTGTATCTGTTAAAACTGATGAAAATGGTAATGATCCTTTAATGGTGGCCATCATTGAAAATAATGAGGAGTTAGTAAAAAAATTATTAAAGGAAAATGAAGAATGGGATTTGAATATAAAGAATACTGATGGAAATACAGCATTACATTTAGCTGTTATTGGTGAAAATGAAAATATACTTAAATTACTCTTAGAACATCCATTAAAATTTAACAATAGAAATAACAATAATGATAATGCTTTAACTTTAGCTATGAACAGTAAGAATGAAAATATATTGAATATATTGTTAGAAAAGAATCCAAAATTCAGTTTTAAAAAGAAGAAGGATGGAAAGGTTCCATTGGTCATGGCTGTGGATGATAAAAAATTTTCAACCGCAATGCAACTTATTAGACATGGCGCTACTACCTTAGTAAAAGATTCTGAAGGTTCATATATTTTATTCAAATTGTTAGAGCTAGAAGATGAATTTGGGGAAATCATTGAAATAGAAATCAATAACAAGAAGGAAGAAAAAGATAAAAAAGATAAAAAGGAAGAAAAGAACTATGAAGAGCAAGTTATTAATGTTAAAGATACTGAAGAAAATACTTTGATAATAAGAGCTTGTAAAGAAAATAGAAAGAAAGTTGTCGAATTTTTATTAACTAAGAAGCCAAACTTAACCTTAAAAAATAAGGAAGGTGATACAGCTTTGGTTGTAGCTGTCAAGGAAAAGAATGCCGAAATAGTAAAGATGTTATTAGATTATCAGGATATTGATACTGCAAAGGTTGTGTCATTTAACCAAAAGACTTTAATCCAAAAGACTTTATTCCAAATTGCTATTGAAAATCAAGATAAAGATACTCTTGATGCTTTATTTAAAAATACTAAAGATTATAATTTATTCACTTCCACTAATCCAGAGAAGAACTTATTCTTAAAGGCTCTTGAAATTGGTAATTTAAAAGTTGTTGAAATTATCGGTAAATACGTTGATATTAACTTACATATTAATGATAAGAAGGAAACACCATTGGTTTTCATGGTAGAAAAGATTAAGGAAGAAATTAATGAAGCTGAAGCGTACTATAAATCATTATATTTAAAGAATAAGGAACGTAATGAAAAGCATGCTGCTGCTATGGCCGCCGCCGCTGCTGCTTCTTCTTCAAAGGAATCAACACCTGTCGTTAGTGATCATGAAGTAATAGAAGTTACAAAGAATAATTTAAAGGAAAATGAAGAAAGTACAAAGACTGGTAATGAAAATTCAACTGTTACTGATGAAAGTGAAAATACTCTTAAAGATAATGTATCTGATGAAAATAATGAAGAGACTAACGAAATTAGCTCCACTAGTGTGGCGTTTATGGAGGAACCACAAGAAGAAAAGATAGAAGTTAAACCAGAAGAGAAGCCAGAGGAGAAGCCAGAGGAAAAATCTGCTACTGAAAAGGGACTACCAGCTAAACCAGCAAGAAGAAAGTTAACTGTCAGAAGAACTTATTCTTCCTATGAAAGAATGGCTGAGAGTGAAAAAAGGATTCAAGATATTCTTAATTCTCATGGTACCATTGATGAAAAGTTCAATTCTATTGAAAATGCATATAATACTAATAGAAGATTATTAAATGGTGAACGTTACTGGAAGGCCAAGGATAAGACTTTTGTAGTTGAATCAGGCTTCACAGATATTATTAAGTATTTATTACTTCGTGGGGCTAAGGTTAGCAGTAGAAATGCAAAGAACGAAACTGCTTTACATATTGCCTGCCGTTACGGTTTAAGAAATATTTTAGAATATCTCTTGAAGTTTGGTAAAAATTTCGATATTAATGCTTTAGATAAGGAAGGTAATACTCCACTTCATTATGCTTGTTACGGTAAATATACTTCTATTGTTAAGATCTTGTTGAGAGAAAATCAAATCAATGTCAATATTGCTGATCCAAATGGTGATTCTCCATTAATGATTGCTGTTTATAACAATCATGCTGATACTGTCCTAGAATTATTAAAGTATC
This sequence comes from Neocallimastix lanati (nom. inval.), assembly GCA_016946835.1. Lineage (NCBI taxonomy): Eukaryota > Fungi > Neocallimastigomycota > Neocallimastigomycetes > Neocallimastigales > Neocallimastigaceae > Neocallimastix > Neocallimastix lanati (nom. inval.). Next base: position 599,218 of record JACVTC010000036.1, read on the forward strand.
CAAAGACCAATATTGATATGCTAAATAAAGTTCTTGAAACTCCATTAATTGCTGCTTGTAGATTAAACTATTACAATGTTGCCAAAATTTTAATTGATCATAAGGCTAACATTAATAATCGTTATGATGCCAATGGTGAAACTGCTATTTTCCATAGTGTAAGAAATGGTAGTAAGATTCTTACGAAGTACTTATTGAATAATAAGGCTTGCATTACCTATACCAACAAGAGTGGTCAAAACCCATTAGCCTTAGCCAAGGATATTAACAATAAGGAAGTTACCAGTATATTATTAAAGCATATTGAAAGTGAAAAGACCTTAAGTCGTCGTAATACCGAAAGACCATACATTTCAAGAAATAGTGGTCGTTTCTCTTCTGGAAAGCCATCTCCAGACTTGAAGCCATATCACACAAGAGTAAAGAGTGAAAATGCCAATATGAAGATTAAGAATGGTTTTACCAGCTATCAAATCAAGAGTGAAAATAATAGTCCAAGAATTTCTAGTATGAATGAAAAATTTAAGTCTTTAGCCATGACCACTGCCGAACCAGAAGATATTTCTTCTCCATCCTCTGTTGTAAAAACTTCCTCATCATTAATGATGGAACCTTCCTCTATCTATGACGCACCAGAAGACGTTAATAAGAATATGAAAGGTGCTATAAATTTAACCGGTGGAAAGAGTTCCTTCATGATGGAACCATCTTCTATTTACGATGAACCAACTAGTGTTATGGCTGCTGTTACCGCTGTTCCAAGTAAAAACCCAACCGTTTCTTCCATGGTTGGTTCAATGTACGCTGAACCAATGGATGAATTTGAGGAACCGGAAGAAAAGAAGGAAATTAAGCCAGCTTATAATAATATTAAATTCAGACCAAATACCAGATTCTCTACTAATGAAGGTACTACTTCAAGTATTTATGGTAAGAATAAGAAGCCATTCAAAAGTGCAACCAGCTCTCCATACCTTAAGAATATTCAAGTTTCTACAAAGTCCAATACAACCTACGTTAAAAAGACCACCGTGTATAATAATACTAGATTCCCAGCAACTTATAATAGAGTTAATAGTGAAAATTCGGCTTTCGATAAGAAGAGTCCACATCTCGCTTCCTTTGAGAAAACAGGTACTACCGATTCTGAAACTAAGGAACTTCCAATCTTAAATGATGATATTAAGGGCTTGAGATTCTCATGCTACTTTGGAGATTTAGATGGTGTTGAGAACTTTTTGAAGTCTTCCTTAAGGGAAAAGAATATTTTCCAATTACCCGAAAATTTACATAAGCCAGGTAGTACTGAACCACCAAATCTTGAAGAATTAAAGGCTTATAATAAGACTCGTCAAGGCTACATTACTTTAGATCATATTGAAATGTTTGCCTTTTCCTTAATTTGTAATGGTAGTAAGAATGATGAATTATTAGGAATTATGCTAAAGTATGGTATGAATCCAAATATTCAAAATAATGCTCTCTACACACTACTTATTTTAGCTTGTAAGAAAGGACAAGAATCATCTGCATTAAAACTTTTAGATTATAATTGTGATCCAAACTGTCAAAACAAATATAAGGAAACTGCCTTATTATTAGCTTGTAAGAAGGGTTTAATGAGTGTGGTTAAGAGGTTACTTGAACTTAAGGTTGATGTAAATCTCTGTAATTATAAAAAAGAAAGTCCATTAATTATGGCTTGTTGGAAGAAACAAATTCCAATTGTTAAACTTTTACTTGAACAAAATGTAGATATTGACCATTGTAATAGTTTAGAGGAATCCTCTTTATTCATTGCTTGTTACCAAAATAGTATTGAAATTGCAAAATTACTTTTAGAACGTGGTGCTGATATTAACTCGAAGAATATAAACAATGAAACTCCATTAATAGCTGCTTGTAATAATAATAATGAAAAAATGGTTGAACTTTTATTGAAATACAATGCTGATAGAAATATTAAGAATAATAATGATGAAACTCCAATGACTATCGCTGAAAAATTTAATAATGAAAAAATGAAAACATTATTAATGAAAACTAATTAAAATATTTTTTTATTTATTAAAAAAAAATAATAATAATTATTATAATAATTAAAAAAGAGAATTTTTAATTATATATATTTTTGATAATAGAGGATATTATTATTAAAATACATCAATTTTATTTATTTTTTTTTTTTTTAATATTTAAAAAATTTTAATATACATTATATATTAATAGCAGTTTTTATTTATATATATTTGTTTTGTATAAACATGTAATTAAAGCGTTGCTCTTTAAATAACATTAAAATTTTTAGAAATCATAATGAAGAAGAATTTATATTTAGAAGAAGAAGAAGAAAAAAAAAAAAAAAGTATAAAAAGATTAATCCAATAATTTGATTATTATATATTTTAATTTTTTTTTTTTTTTTTTTTTTTAAAGAAATTTTTTTCTTTTCTAATTTTTTATTAATTAATAATTTATAATACATATATTTTATAATTCAAATAATTTATTATTTTTTTTTAAATATTTTTTAATCATTTATATTTGAAAAAAATTCTTTTATTTGTATTTTTTATTTTATTATTATTATTATTTTTTTTTTAGTAATAGTAAAATAATTAATATTTTTTTTTTTTTCATCATATATTCGTTTTTTTATTTTTTTTTAAAAAAAAAAAAAAAAAAAAAAAAAACAATGAGAGAGAAAAAGAAATATTTCGAAAAGACTTATAGTATATATATAAATATTGTAATTATAATAATAAAATTAATTAATATACTTAAAAATTTCATTATTATAATTACTATAATAATAATAATAATTTAAATATCCATCTATTATTGTAATATATAAATATTTCAAATAAAAATAAAATTTTCAATTTAAAAAAAAAAAAAAAGTTTTGAAATGAAAATTTATTTATTTATTTTTTTTTTTTTTTTTATTAGAAAGTAGAAAGAGAAATAAATGGTTGGAAAAAAAAAAAAGAAGGATTTTTTTATTTAATACGTTTTTATTAAATGTATTAAATGTATTATATGATAATTGTTTTATTATTAATTATTCTATTTCATTATTATTATATATAATAAATTTTTATAGATAAATTAAATAAAAAACAAAAAGGTTTATTTTTTATAAAATTTTATAATAATAAACTTTTTTTTTTTTTTTTTTGATTTTGATTTTGATAAAAAAATTTTTTTTGAACCATTCATACAATGGCTATCCAGTCAATGATTGGCTATATAATAATAAGAAAGAAAAATAATAAAAATAAAAAAAAATTCGATCCTATCAATTATTCTTTCTTTTTTTTTTTTTAAAAGTAGATAAAATGATTATATAATTAATTTAGAGATAATGAAAATTAAATTAAAGAAAACAAATGAGATATTTAAAAAAAAAATATATATGTTGGAGGACTTTTCCTACTTCTAAATTATGAATGTATTTTATTGAAATAGATTAAAAAAAAAGAAGAGAGATTAAGAAAAATAATTATTTTTTATATTGAAAAGGTAATTATTTAAAAAATATATAATAATATATTAAGAAAAAAAAAAAAAAGAGTGAAATAAATATTTAAAATATAATGATGATCGCTTTGCCGCCCCAGGCGGAACAAATTATGTCGATAATATAAGCAACCAGCCAAAAAAAATCTGAAATATATTTAAATTTTATTCATGTCTTTTTTTTTTTTTTGATTTTATTTATAGAAAAAAAAAACATATTAAATTATTTTTATTTAATTTTAATATTTAGGTGGTATGAAAATAAGTTATTTTAGATGATATGATTAATTTTCATCTTTTAAAGAAATGGTTAGTGTTTTATTTTAATATATATATTTTTTTAAAATGAAAAAGAATTTTTTTTTTATTATGATATGATGGTTAATTATGTACTATCAAATACTGAAGAGACATTTTTTTATGTGGACACATTTTTAGCTGATCATAATAAAAAAAATGAAAAGAAAATTTATCAATATTTTTAAAAATTGGAGTATTAATATATTTTTTTTTCTGTTTTTATTTTTTTTTAAACTTAAAAAAATTATTAGAACAATAATATCATAAGAATATTATACTGAGAAAAAAGTAAATATGGTTGCTAAGGAAGTTTGAAAGTTGTCATCTGAAAAAGGTAGTTATTTAAATATAAATATATAAGCTCATTTTAAATGCTTTTTATTATATATTTTATTGCAGTGATGGTTTTACCATGCTAATACTGAAATAAATTGTTGAAATTTTTTTCTAAAAGACTGAGCAATAAAATAAATAAAAATAAAATGATATATTTAAAAATATTTAAAAACAATACAAAAAATAAAAATAAAAGTAAATTATTAATAAAATTTTTCTTTTATTTAATATATAATTTAATAGGTAAATTTGGAATTTTTTTCTTTTTATATTAATAATTATAAAAAATAATGTAAAAAAAAAAAATAATAAAGAAAAAAAAATAAAAAAAAGTAAAAATTAAAATAAAAATTTTTAATGAAATTGTTTTATATTTGTGTGTCTTATTAAAATATTGTTATTTTTTTTTATTATTATTAAAAACATTGGATGGTAAATATATAGAGGAGGTTAATCAAGTGTTACATTATTAAATGATTGAAATAAATGTGTTATATAGTTTAATAAAATTTATTTAATCTATTAGAAAAAAAAATTTTTGATGTACAAACAATAATTTTTAACCATCATCAGTTACCTTCTCTTGAGTTAACTTTTTAAGGAGAGGTTTTAGCAAAAATATTTTCATAGTCAAGAGTACTGAGGAATATAGTACAGTTTTTAGTAGTGCCTGTGAATAACTCCTCTCCTCAATACCCCCAGTGACTTAACTCTATACCGTTTCCAAACACATAAACCTATAGTATCAAAGTTTATTCCTAGTCTAAAAAAAAAAAAAAAAAAAAAAAAAAAAAAAAATATAGTATCAAAACTAATTCCAAAAAAAAAAAAATTTTTTTTTTTTTTTTTTTTTTTTTTTTTGATGATCTTTCTTTCTTTATGGGTTTCATTACCTACCTACATGTATTTATTTTTTTTTATTTATTTATTTTTTTTTTTTTATTTAATAAAATTAATAAAATTATGAAAGTGTATTCTCTTCCCTGTCTAAAAAAAAAAAAAAAAAAAAAAAAAAAAAAAAAAAAAAAAAATTCTTATGGGTTCAAGGGAGGGAGAGAAGTTTTATGGATACGACACTATTCTATTTTTTTTTTTTTTTTTTTTAAAAAAAAAAAATATATTTTAATCTTTTTAATTTTTAGTCTTATCTAAATAATAAATTTTGATAGATTGTAAAAAAAAAAAAAAAAAAAAAAAAAAAAAAAAAAAAATTTTTTTTTTTTTTAATGTATTTGATTGTTAATAAAAAGTTATTCTCCTCCCCCCTTCTCCCCTCGATGATGAATGATTGAATGAATGAAAAGGATAATGGTTTTAAGAGATCAAGAGAGCGATCGATCATGGAAATGAAAAAAAGAAAAACGTCGTCTATTATATATATATATATATATATATATATATATAAAAATTGACTTTATAATAAATATATAGGGAAGGTATGACTTTTCATAAAATGATCAGGAAGGAAGGAAGGATTATATTTAAGAAAAAAAAAAAAAAAAAAAAAAAAAAAATTTAAAATAGTTTTCCAAAAAAAAAAAAAAAAAACTTAAATTTTATTTTATTTTATTTTATTTTAATATATATTTTTTATTTTATTTTTTTTTTTTTTTTATTTTATTTTATTTATCTATAATCTATAATATCTATAATTTCTATTATAGGAAAAACTTATATGTTTAATTATTTATAAGATTTAAATAAAAAAAATTTTTTTTTTATAATATGTATGAAATGAAATATTAAATAATAATAAAAAATAAATAAAATAAAATAAATAAAAAAAAAAAAAAAAAAAAAAAAAAAATTATTGGTTTTTGGTTATTAAAAATATTATTTTATAATTATTTTTTTTTTTGTTTTTTGTTTTTACTTTTTATATATAAATAAAAATTTGATAAACTTCCTACATAATTTAAAATTAATATAAAATAAATAAAAAAAAAAAAAAAACCGATAGAGATGGAACATGGTTTTTATAATAAAAGTATATATAGTAATAATTTAAATTTAAATGAATAAAAATAAAAATAAAAAAAAAAAGTTTTTTTTTTTTTTTTATTTTTTTTATGCTTATATAATTTGTTTTCTGAAATGTTTTTGTAAATCATTATTCTTAATACCCAACATTTCCTTTCTTCTTTGGTATTGTCTTAATTCTTCACGAGCAGCTTTCATCTTAGCTAAACGTTCTTGTTCTATCGTCATACCACTACTACCAATATTGTAGTAACCGAGAGCCTTGTATTTTTGAGTAAGACGATTAATGGCAACAGATTCTGGTTCATAGTTGTAACGAAGATTTTGATCATAGTATCTTTTATATTCACGATGACCAATGTGAGCACCACTTGGTAAAATAAGTTCAGTACCTTCAGAAGTAATAGTTAATACACTAAAAAAAAAAAAAAAATTATTATAAAATAACAATTTATAATAAATAAATAAATAAATAAATAAATAAATAAATAAATAAATAAATAAATAAATATAAATAAATAAATTTATTTATTTTATTTATTATTATTATTATTATTATTAATATTAATTCTTAATTATTATTAATTATTATTAATTATTATATAATATATATATATAATATTTACTTGTAATTTGGATCAAGTTCTTCATCTGGATTAACATCATCATCATAAGTTGAACTGAAATCGTAAAAGTCAGAAATTTCTAAATCTGGTCCTTCTTCATATTTTATCTTTTGATGACCTTTATCTAACTATTATTTTCAAAAATAATATTAAATATATAAATATATATCATATATATTAATAAAATATTATCTATTAATTTTTTTTTTTTTTTGTTTTGTTTTGTTTTGCTTTATTTTCTTGATTTTCATAAATATTTATATATATGATTGCGTAAAGTGGGATATTTACAATGTGTTTTCTGGTAGCTTCTAAAGTATTGAAAGCCTTTTTACAATAGATACAAGTATTACCAATAGCAATCTTTTCGGCTAAATAATTCATGAAACCTTTTAAATCAACTAAATATTCAATATCTGGAATGAAGAAAGTATGTTCAATAGTCATGTGTTCCATTTTTCTAAAATTTTTTAATATCAAATTATTATTATTATTGTTCATTGTAATATAGTTTATAACATTTTGAAAATTTTAAGTGTAGAAATAAAATTTGTATTTTTTTTTATAAGTCATTTATATTTAAATAAAGAATAATATAAAAAAAAATAATTTAATAAATATAATATTTCAATTTAAAATTTTATTAATTTTTTATTTATTTATTTATTTTTATGAAAAAAAAAAAAAAGATAGAAAAAAAAATAGTCTACATACTCTTCTAAAGTTTTACCCTTAAAGTCACAGAATAAACATTCAGTTTCTTCTAATCTTCTTGATAACTTAATCTTTTCATCAATAACCTTATTAACTTCTTCTTCGGTTTGAGCTTCAGCAAGCTTCTTTTTCCAATTAATTTTTGGCATTGATTGTTTCTTTTCGAGATCTGTCTTATTTTCATTCTTTTTACTGGCCTTTCTCTTTTCAAATTTAGCTACAGATTCTAAATGTTTCTTGGAAACAACGTGATTTTTATAAGCATTTTCAGTACTAAATGATTTTCTATTATAAACATTTTTATTGTCATTAATTATTATTATATTTTTAGATATAAAAATTATTTTATATATATTAAAAGTTAATAAATATAAATATATATAACAATTTTTTTTTTTTTTTTTTTTTTTTTTTTTTTTTTTAGTTAATAACTTTATTAATTTATAAAAAAGGCAACTTGGATTATCTTAATATTTCATTACTAATTATATTATATATAATAAAAATTGATTATTACTTGCAAGCTTCACAATTCCATCCAGAAGATTTTTCATTTTCATTTGGTTTATCTTTTTCTTGAGCTGATTAAAATAGAAATATATATAAATCATTTAATTTTAATAGTTAATAATTTATTTATTTATTTCTTTTTTTTTCTTAAATTATATTTCTTTAAATGTAAATAATTACATATAAAATAATAATTAACAAATTTTTTATTAAAAAAAAATATTATAATAAGGATATAAAAATCAATTGAATATTTAAATAATATAATTACCAGCAATTTTTTCTTTAAAAAGATCATGGGAAATTGGTTGGAGTCCAGCAACTTTTCTTTTAAGATTATATCTATGCCAGTCTTGACGATAGTGTTCTCTTTGAATATCAGCAGTACGGAATGCTACTTTACAAGTTAAACAGGTATATAATGGGGCTTGAACAGATTGTTCTGAAAATTCTGAAGCAGTTTCAACATCCATATTTATTATTGTTATATTTTATTTATTTAAATAGACTTTATATAAATAGTGGTATATTATAATAGTTCAAATATCAATAAAAATTTAAAATAACTTAAATTAACAAAAGATCATAAAAATAAATATTTTTCTAATAATATAAATTTTTTTCGAAAAACGATTTTTTTTTTTTTTTATTAAATAAAAAAATATAATTAATAAAGAATAATGGATTTCAATATCTAATTAAAAATTTTTATAATTTTTTTATAATTATAATTTATTATAAGAAATTGAAATCTATTATTCTTTTTAAAGATTTTTCATTGGTTATTGATCTTTTTTATATATTAATATTATACTGTAATATAGATACAATATAAAATATTTTGTTATGATTGGATAAAAATAATTTTTTAAAATGTAAAAAAAAAAAAATTTAAATATAAATTCTAAATTTTAATTATTAGTAATATTAAAAAAAAAAAAAAAAAATTAATAATATAAATAATATTTATTAATATTTTCAATTTTTTTTTTGTTTTCCATTGTATATTAAAATTTTCCCTGTCAAAAAAAAATTATTTATTTATTTATTTATCCATTTATTTATAATTGTATATTTATAATTGTTTATTTATCTATTAATTTATTTATGTAAATATTTATTAATATAAAATTTATTTTATAGAAAGTAATTTTTGTTAAGTCTTATAATTATTAATAATTATTAATAATTAATTATATTGAACATTTCTTTAAAAAGTAATTTCATAAAGTAAAAATTATTTAAATATTAAGGTAGATTTCTCCACTAGAAAGTAAATACTTTTAACAAAAATATTTAATATTTTAATACAAAATATAATAATAAAATAATAATAAAAAAAAATAAAAAAATAAAAAAATAAAAAAAAAAAATAAAGATATTTTTATTAATATTATTTTATTCTAATTATACATTTTTTTTTAATAATATTAAATTTTTTAATATATATATATGGATAGTTATTTATGTAAAAGAAATCATATTATTAAATATATATCTAATAATATAATGTTTATAGATATAATGTTTTTTTTTTTTTTTTTTTTATTTAATAAAAAAAAAAAAATAAGAAAAAAAAATTAAAACATTAGAACGAAATTATATTAATTGAATTTATTTCCTTTTATAATATTTTATTATTTAGAGAAGATTTAAACTAATTGTAAATATTGCTATTAATTATAGAAATAAATAAGTTTAATAACAATTTATTTATATATTTTCATAATTGGATTAAATTTTAGTATTTATTTATATAATAATTATAATAATAATTATTATTATAATATTCATTTATTTTATTGAAAATTCATTTATGAGTAAGAGAATATTTATTAAATATATGTATGCTATGTATATATGCTTTTTTTTCTTTTCTTAAAAAAAAAAAAAAAAAAAAAAAAGTTGAATACAATTAAATACAATGGATTTAAATTATTTTAATACTTTATTAAATAGAAAAGAATTAACATTAATTAATTCTTTAGTTTATCATTAACTTGGCTGCTATTAGATAGTCAAGTTTTAATTTTATTATTATTATTTTAAAAATTAGTATTAATATTAGTATTATTTATTATTATTATTATTTATTATTAGTATTAGTATTAGTATTAGTATTAGTATTAGTATTAGTATTAGTATTAGTATTAGTATTAGTATTAGTATTAGTATTAGTATTAGTATTAGTATTAGTATTAGTATTAGTATTATTATTATTATTATTAATAGTAGTAGTAGTATTATAGAAATAATGAAAAACAATAAATTTAATTGTTTTTCATAATTTAATATTCTTAAAAATTCTTATATAAAAAAAATATGTATACATATAAATAAATAAAAGAGTTTATTTATTTTCTTTATTTTTTAAAAAAATATGTTACTTTATTTATATAAAATATATATAATTAAGTAAAAATAAACTATAAATATTTATTTAGTTTTTAAAAAAAAAAAATATGTTAATTTCATTTGTATATATAATTAATAGTAAATTCATTTGTATAAAATATATATAATTTAAAAGTAAATTTAGTTATAAAAAAAGTAAAGTATATATAAATAAATAAAGAAAGAAAGAAAAAATAATATATAAAAATTAATCTCATAACTAAAAATGGTATGTATCTGGTTTACACGTGGTTTTTTTTTTTTTTTTTTTTTTTTTTTTAATTTTCTATTATTTGTTTATTATTTATTTAATTCTATTAAAAAAAATGAATTGAACATTAATCCAATATTATTATGATTATAAAAATTATTAATCTTCTTTGATAGTCTTGCTATTCTTAAAAAACTTAACTATTATTCAAAAAAAAATTAATAATAATAATAATAGTTTATAATTTCTTTCAAATAATGTATTTAAAATATTAAAAGTTGAATGATTAATTTTTTTTAAATTTAAATAAATAAATAATAAATTATGAAATAAAATAAGAATTAAGAACTAATTTCATAATTAAAAATGTTATTTGTTTTCCAAGTGGACTATTTTATTATTCAGTTGATCATCATAGCAATCAACTGTAAAACAAATTTTCAGTTATTTGTAAAACAAATAACTGAAAATTTTACAGTGAACCACTTCATTAAAAAAAAAAAATTCACAAAATAAAATTAAATAAACGTAAATTAAATATTTTAAAAGTAATTTTATTTTATTATTATTATCAAATACTTGATTTTAATAAATAATTTTCAATTAAATATAATCTTTGCTTTTGACCTTTTAATTAAATGGTGTTGTTAGACCATTATTTAATTTTATTATATCATTTAATAAGTAATACTAATTATTTAATATATCAATTATATATATTTTTATAAAATATTATTATTATTATAATTAATACATTCTATTAATACATTATTTTAATTATTAATTACTAATACTTTTATTATTATAAATGGATTGTAGATTATTACATTCTCATTATTTCTTATAAAATATTTCATAATTTTTTATATTAATCTATTTATAACATTATAAATATTTAATGTACTTTTTTAAAAAATGAAAAAAAATGTAAAAAAAAGGATGATCACAACCAATAAAATCACTCACCGTATTTTATTAAAACTTTAATTATTATGTTTTTAAAATTTAAAAAGTTTATTTTATAATATTACTTTATAGATTAAATATTATATTCATATTATAATTAATAATTAATTATTTATTTATTATTTATTTAAATTAGTTAAAATAAAATAAAAAAAGTATAATATTAATAATTTATTAGTATATAATTAATTAATTATTGTTGATTAATTATTAACAGATTTAAATTAAATGTTAATTATCATTATTTATAATAATATTTCATATTCTTTATATTTATATATTTATTTATATTTATATATATATTTATATTTATATATATATTTATATATATATATTTTTTTTATTATATTCATTATATTCATTATATTCATTATATTCATTATATTCATTATATTCATTATTATAAAGACATATTTTGGTATTTATATTCTATTTAATAATTAATATTCTATTTAATTTTTTATTTTAATCTATTTAATATTATTATATTGCACAGTTACTATTTCATTTAATAGTTATTTATAAATCTATGAATATAAATATATAAATCCTATTTTTAAGATTTTATTTAAATTTATATAATGATGATAATATATAATAATAATAATAATAATAAAAATTTAAAATTAAAAATATATATATATATTTTGTTTTATTTATTATTATTTTTTATCATATTAATAAATTAAAAGTAATATTCTAATAATAAAATATTAATTTAAATAAATGAATTTTCTATTTTTAGAATATTTTAATATTGAATTTTGGGAAATACAAAAAGAATATAAAAAAATATATATGTTATATATGTAAAATAATAGGTTATGCTTATAAAAATATAAAATACATATATAATAATAAATAATTGAATAATTGAATAATAAATAATAAATAATAAATAAAGTTAAATAATAAATAATAAATAATAAATAATAAATAATAAATATTTAAATAATAAAATTTAAATAATAAATAATAAATAAATAATAATAAAATTATAATACTAACATATATATATTATATAATATTTGATGTATTTTCATATTAAAATTAAAACTATTAATACAATATACATTTATATTATACTATATAATATCATTTAATTTTACCTATTCTACTTTTTATTTTTCATAATTGTTTATATTATATTCTCTATTTATATTTTATATATATAATTTTTAATTAAATATTAAATATAGGTTGCACACTTTTTTTTTTAATTTATAATAGTTAAATGTTGCGGTCTATATGAATCAAAATTAAAAAAAGTTAAATAATTATATAGGTCACTTTTTTTTTTTTTATTTTTTAATTTTATATAATTCTTTTCAAAAAAAAAATTTTTTTTTTAAAGGTCATTCAATTAATATTGAATAATTACAGTTAAAAATAAAACTTTAAAATACCCTTAAGTATATAATATTTAATTAGAAATTTTACTATATTATAATAACATTCACAATTTAGTAATATAGTAAAATAAAAAAGGACATTAATATAAAAAGAAACACACATTAAATTTATTGAAATACTATAAAATCAAATATTTATTTTATAATTAATTTTTATAAAAACAAATTATTAAAATTATATAAATAAAGAATAAATTTAAAAAATGGATTCAAAAGGAAAGTGGGGATTCAATAAGGAAAATTTCTTATTCTTCATTCCACCAAGAATTGGAATGTATGTTATTTCAGCTTTAACTATTGTAAGTTCTTTAATAAAAATCATTTAAAGTTAATTAAATTCATATAAAATTATCGTTAAAAATTAAATTCGAAATATATATATATATTAAAAATAATTTATTTTATCATATGAAAAATAAACATGAATTTAAATCTGAAAAATAACAAATATTAAAAAATAAAAATATTATATATTATATACATAATAGTTAACTATTAAAATTCCATCAACCTTTAATCTTACTGGTCTTATTTTAACTATATTTGATTTATCAATCATAGTCATTAGTGCTTTAGGTATTTACTCGACTAAAAAGGTAAATCTCTATCATAATTAATGAATTTTAAAATTCAATCAATATACAATTGATTAAATGAAAAAAAAATATGAATATTTTTTTTGAAGACAATAACTAAACAAATTTGAATTTATTTTGGAATTTTGAAATATCTAGGACAAAGTTGACTTATTAAGATACTTTAATGTATCTAGATGGACTGTTGTTGCTATATTAGCTTCTTACTATTGTTATCTTGTATTATTCTACTTCTTCTTCTTAGATGATCTTGTTGAAAAATGTGAGGATATTTACGTCTCCTTATTAGAACGTAATACCTTCTGTAATAGAAGTAACATTAAACATTCTATTATTTTGGAACTTGTTGGTATGATTTTAGAAGTTTTATTCCAAGTAAGTACATTAAATAAAAATACAAATAAAAATAACAATTAATATTTTTTTTTTAAAAAAAAAGAAGAAATAAATAATATAAAAGTATAAATCTTTAATAAATATTTTTTAATTTTTATTAAATAATAATAATAATAATAATAATAGACTTATCTTAGTTATCAATCCCACAAATATGTTACTGAAATGCAAACCTTTGATGTTGAATATGAAAACTTAGAATCTCAAAGATACAAGAATAAGCATCGTATTATACCAGTTGAAACCAATGAAATTTATTAATTCTAAACATTGGACAAAAATGTTAGCAAAGTATGCTAAAAAGAATATAATAGAAAGAGTAGTTTTGGTCATTAAATAAAATTATTCATTTTATTACAAATAAAAACTATTTAATATTTTATTATTATCATTTATGGTAATAAAATATTTATGGAAAAGAAAATAACAAAATAGATTTTTTTTTATTTTATTTTTTTTTTTTAGCCTTTTACAAAAAATCGTAATATATATTTTTATATTATACTTTATTTATATAGTTTAAATAATTTGATATAAAAACAATTTTTTTTTTTATTAAAAGTTTTTATTTTAATTACTTTAAATTAAAGCAATGTCATTCTATATAAACAAAAAAAAAAAAAAAAACTATTTTATTGTAATATTTTTTTTTCACATTAATTTATATATACAAACACATTTTATTATTACTAATACTATTATTATTTTTTATTAATGTTAATATAATTATGTAATAATAAAACTAAATTATTTTGTAAATAAAAATATATAATATACAATATTATTGTTTAAATAATTTGATATAAAAATCAATTTTTTATATATATATATATATATATATTTAAAGTATTTTAATTTCTTTAAATTAAAATAAATATTATTATTAATTTTTACTTTTATACTACTAAAGCCGTTCACTATTTTATTATCATTATGCCTTTTTTTTATTTTTATTTTTATTTTTTTTTTGTTTTTATTATAAAATAATAATAAAAATATAATATACAATAATAAAAATAATAAAAATAATAATTCATATTCATACTTCTTTTTTTTAAAAAAAAAAAAAAAAAAAAAAAAAAAAAAAATAATAATAATAATATTGTATTAATTTATTATTAAAACCATTTTTTAAATTAATATTTATTTTGTTTTTGTTTTTGTTTTTATTTACCTAGAACTAATTATAAATTATAATAATTAGTTTGTAAGAAAAATATTCATAATGAATTTTTTTGTAAAACAAAACAAAACAAAAAAAAAAAAATATATATATATATATATATAATATAAAATAATGGTATATGGCTATTCTATTTATTGTTGTAGAGAAATTTACTGTTTAAAGATACTCCAGCTAGTCTTCGTTTATTAAATGATAGTAATGAAAATGAAGGTTATAATTTTCTTTCTTTTTGATTGATTTTTAGTTTTTTGAAAAAAAAAAAAAAAAAAAAAAAAAAAAAAAAAATCAATAAACAATTCTGAATCTTCAGCCTCTAAAAAAAAAATGATTTTGCTTGCTCAAGTTTCCTTTGAGGAATTAGTAATTTGGACTAAAATCATTTAAATATTGATGAAAATTTAAATAATTCCCAAAATACTAATTCTCAAAATAATAATAATTTAAATACAAATAATACATTTTTAAATGCAGATGTTGAAAGCTCTCCTTCTTATGAAAATAATAATATTAATAAAAATTTTTATGAACAATAATAAAATTAGAAGACATGAAAAATAATAATTTTTCGGGAGAACCCAATTTCAAATTCACCTTGAAAATATTAATTACAAAAAAGTGTAAAAAAAATTTTCAAAATTCTAAACAAAAAAATTTTGATAATAATAATAATCATAATAATATATGAAATAGTAAGATCTTTAAATAATAATTATTCTTAAAACTCTTCTTTCTTTTGTTATTTTCTTACCACCTCAATTTTTTTGAACTTTTTTCTTTGTTTTTTTTATTATTATGTATGAATACCTATTCCTCTTAAGTGTATAAAATAAATTCAAAAAAAAAAAAAATAAGATTTCGGTTTAAAAGGGAATTATGAACTCAAAAATTTTTATTTCTCAATGCAAAAAAAAAAACTTTAATGAATAATGAATAATATTTCTAATAATGGAAAGTAGTGGAAAAGAAAAAGATAATATTAAAGATAATAAGAATAAGAATAATAAAGATAATAGTAATAAATGTGGTAAGGATGTTGGATCTTGAAGTCATGGTGAATGCTGTAGTAAACAAGGACTGTGTGGTAAAAGCGATGACTACTGTCTTGAAGAAAATGGTTGTCAATCGGAATTTGGAAAATGTAAATCAAATAATAAGAATAAGAATAAGAATAAGAATAATGATGGTAAATATGGAAAGGGTATTGGACCTTGCCCAGAGGATGAATGTTGTAGTAAGCAAGGACGGTGTGGTACCACTGAAAAATACTGTACAGTTAAAAAGGGATGTCAATCTGAATTTTTGGAAGATGTTGGGATACTCCAGACACACCAGAAAATGAGCCTGAGCCTGAACCTGAACCTGAACCTGAACCTGAACCTAAACTTGAAACTATTCCAGATATTCCAGAAAATGAGCCTGAACCTGAACCTGAACTTGAAACTATTCCAGATATTCCAGAAAATGAGCCTGAACCTGAAACCTGAAACTATTGTTCCAGATATTCTAGAAAATAAGCCTGAGCCTGAAGTTATTTTAAAGAAACTTCCAACGGATTTCAAAAGGAGGGGGGGGGAGCGACTACCTCTGCTTACCAAGTTGAAGGTGCCATGGAACGACGATGATCGTGGTAAATCTATTTGGGATCGCTTCAATCATCTTTATCCGAAGAACTCCCATTCCACCAACGGTGATGTTACTTCTGATTCCTACTACTAAATTCGATGAATGCTAAATACTACCATTTTCTTTCTTTTTCTCCTGTATTGTCTTTTCCCAAATGATATTGTTAGGAAGGAAAAATAAACCAGTGGAATGTGAATGAAAAAAAGATGCCTATTTACTATGACTTGTTGCAAATGATTTCCATTCCATTGGTTACACTGTACTGTACTACTGGGATCTTCCATACGCTCTTCACGAAAAGTATGATGACGGATGATTAGATTTTCACTCTCAGTATGATTTCGCTTCCTTTGCCGAATTCTGTTTTCGAACGTTATGGAGATCGTGTTAAGAATTGGATCATTATTCATGATCCATGGACGAATTGTGTTGAATAAATTATATATATATACTATATATACTTTATATTTTGTATATATTATATTTCATCTTTATATTTTCACTTGAATGAACCTTCCTAAACTATTAGTAATTAAAGTTTAACTTTTAAATATAACTTTTTTTTTTTTTTTTATATTTTTAAATATAAAAATTTAAATATACAATTATTTTTTATGATGTCTGGAGTACATTTTAATCATTATTACCATTTAAATATTTATTTTTGAGATTTTCCTCATCAATAACTTTTTCTTAAAAGAGAAATAGGAGTCTTGAGAACTATTGCTTGGATATTCAAAGTTTCATGGTTCTTCTTCAATGCATTTTGATATCGTTCATATAGTTTACCTATATATTTTTCCGTATTCGTAATGGTATTTATTATATATTAGTATTTTTCTAATCTTTTACAAATTAAGACTAATAGAAATTATTTTTTAGTTATTTATTTATTGATTTAATATCTAAAATATTTGAAATATTTGATTATTAACTCATTTATCTTTATTTTTTTTATTATAATTTTTAAGCGCCATATTCTCTAGATGCAGCACATTCTAATTTTTTATTTTTAATTACGAATGTTATCATTTCATAATTGTACAATTCACAATGTGGCTTAAATATTTTTAATTAATTGCCACGTTATATAATTTTTTTTACCAATAAATAAATAATTAGATAAATAATTAAATAAATAATAAAAATCATTTTTGAAATAAGTCTATATTTTATTATAAAGTATTTTTGAATAAATAAATAATAAATAATAAATAATTTACACTAATTTTTTATTAAGAATAAATATAAATATTTCAAATATTAAGCAGTAAAAAAAAATATTTTCATATATACTTCATATCTTCATATTACTGTTATATTAAAAAAATATATATTACTTATTCTGAATAATAAACAATTATATATATAGAATATCAATATAGTTATTTTTATTATTAATATCAATATCGATATTTTATATAATTATTTTTATTATTAATATTAATATCAATATCAATATTATATAGTTTTTTTTATTTTATTAAAATTTTAATAATAAAATAAAACTAAAAAGTGATAGAAATCAAGATTAAATATAAAAGAGTAATAATAAAACATTTTTAACCTATTTTTTTTATTTATTTATATGTTTATTTTTTAAAAATATTTTAAGCCACATTTTGAGAAATGTACCTTATTTTAATTACTACTATATTTTACCAATATCTTATTCGAGGTTATGTTTACATATTAATAATATTAAACACTAATTTATGCTCGATATTAAAAAGAATAATATCCAGATGAAAAGATCATTAAAGCTTCTAATATTTATAATTAGTTATTAGAGTTTAAGGAAATAGTTAGATCTTATATAATTGTATTTTTATTATTATTGAAATTGCATATTTACATATTAATTAATTGATTAATTATTGAACTTATTTTTAATGCGTCACATTATGAAATGTTTCAAATTCAAAAAATAAAAAAAAAAAAAGGCATAGTAATCATTACTTTAAATAATTAAATTTGTTTTATACTAAATCCATTATATATATAATGAATTATACTCTAAATATATCTGTATGTAATTGGAATTTTTGTTTGCATATAAAAAATTTTTTTTTTATTTTTAACCATTCTATAGTTGAGTTCAATAATTTATTAAATTCATGGACATTTTAGATTAAAAATATTTAAAATACTAAAAAATATATTGCATTACATTTAAATAATATTAAATAAGGTTAAATATCAAATAATAATAAATAATTGAATAATAAATAATAAATAAATAATAAATAATAAATAATAAATAATAAATAACAAATAATAAATAATAAATAATAAATAATAAATAATAAATAATAAATAATAAATAATAAATAATAAATAATAAATAATAAATAATAAATAATAAATAATAAATAATAAATAATAAATAATAATAAGAGCATTTATTAATAAATAATTGAATAATAAATAATAGATAATAATAAGTGATAATAGTAGTAGTAAAAATAATTAATAATGAAGTAATAAATAATAAATTTGAAAATTTATATATTTATTATATAATTTATTTATTATTATTTAATATTACTATTATCATTATTACATAATATTTCATTTATATTTATATATATATAAATAAATATATTAAATAAATGAAATATATATTATTTATATGTTAATAGTATTTTATGTATATAAAATAATTTATAAATATTTTCAAATAATTAATTTTTTACTTACTTCTTAAATAAGAAAAAATTTAAATTAAATATTAAATTACATCATCTTAATATAATAATTTAGCCCATTAAGAATTCAATAATTAATAAATGGAAAATATTAAAATAAATAGATAATTGAATAAATAAATAGATAATTGAATAAATAAATAGATAATTGAATAAATAAATAGATAATTGAATAAATAAATAGATAATTGAATAAATAAATAGATAATTGAATAAATAAATAGATAATTGAATAAATAAATAGATAATTGAATAAATAAATAGATAATTGAATAAATAAATAGATAATTGAATAAATAAATAGATAATTGAATAAATAAATAGATAATTGAATAAATAAATAGATAATTGAATAAATAAATAGAAATAGAAATAAAGAAATAATAATAAAATAAAACAAATTAAAATAAAAAAACAAATTTTTATTTATATTTTTATTATTAATATTAATATTATTAATATTTTTAATTTTTTATATTAATTTTTATATATAATATATAGAAAAATTAAGTATGGAAAAATGGAAAATTAAAAAAAAAAAAAAAAAAAATTTTAAATATTATTGATTTTGTATTATTCACTTTTTTATTTACCTTTTTTTTTTTTTTTATGATATACCAATTGAATGATTTAAAATTAGAAAAAAAAAGAAAAAAGTTATTTTTTTTTTTATTTAAAAAAGAAATATCATTCATATGATTAATTATATAATATTAATAAGGAAAATGATATCGATAACAACAATATAATAATATAAGGCTGTTTGTAAAAATAAAAGTAAAAAAAAAAAAAATGGTAATAAGTATACATAAAAAAAAAAAAAATCTAAAAGATAAATTTATAACAATATAGTAATAATTTAAAGCAGTTCTAAGGATCCTTTTAAAGTATAACAATAAAAATATATATATATTTATATATTTATAAGTTTACATGTTTATTGATATATATATACGAGTAATAAATCATTATACTTTATAAAAAATAGAAAAAAAAAAATGAGTAGTTTTTTTTATCGAATTTATATAGTATTTTTTCTTTCTATTGTGATTGCTATTGCTTTCATCATCTATTGGTTTTTTTATCGAAGAAAAGAAAAAGCAGAAAAAATAATAACGATAACCAATCAATTGGAAGATACCCATGACGGTAATAGTATTTATTATAATGGTAGTCGTACCCTTACCCTTACAGAGGCTAGTCAACTTCAACTTCTAACGAAGAGTGCTTCCCAAAGTACTAGTAGTAATAAACTTGCACAAGAAGAGTTTTATGAAGCTCAATGTGTAGATAATCGTGTGAACTATATTAATTATCTTGTTAATCCTGTTCCTTCTTATGAAGAAATAGCTGAAGATTTAAAAATAGAAAGACCAATACCGTTGTCAGCACCAATATACCGATTTGGTACCAATACAAGTATCAATACCAATATAAATACCAATATGAATTCAAATATAAGTACTAATATGAATATGGAAAAGAAAGAGAATATGGAAAAGAAAAAGGATAAGGATAAAGATACTAAAATTAATATCATTAATTTAAATAATAATAATGAAATCTGTGTTGAAGTTGAACCCTCTATTCCAATAGAAACAAAAATCGAATCGAATGACCATATATAAATATAGTATTGTAAAGAACTATTGTAAAAAAAAAAAAAAAAAAAAAAATTATTAAAGTCATAATAATAAATAGAAATGAAAGTTAACCCTTTTATATATACCAAACCAATTATTACATGCTTATTAAATTATGTGTTAATAGAAATTATATTCTCTAAAAATAAAAGTATATATTTTACTTGTAAATTATTGAAATTTAATAATAATAATAATAATATTATTATTATTATTGTTTTAATTTAAAAAAAAAAAGGAATATTTATATCTATTGATGGATATAGATAGAAAAATAGATAGAAAATTTTATAATACAGAGTAGTAAAAATAAAAAAAAATAATAAAAATAAAAAAAAAATAAAAATAAAAATAAAATAAAAAAAAAATAATAAAAATAAAAAGAAAATAAAAATAAAAATAAAAAAAAAACTATTAATAATTAATTATGATTACACAACAGTAAAATAAGAAATAAAATAAATTATTTAATTAAAAAAAAAAAAA
Source organism: Neocallimastix lanati (nom. inval.) (assembly GCA_016946835.1). Taxonomy (NCBI): domain Eukaryota; kingdom Fungi; phylum Neocallimastigomycota; class Neocallimastigomycetes; order Neocallimastigales; family Neocallimastigaceae; genus Neocallimastix; species Neocallimastix lanati (nom. inval.). The sequence continues at coordinate 620,824 of JACVTC010000036.1, forward strand.
AAATTGTAATTTATTATTGTTGTTGTTGTTATTGTTATTGTTGGTTCCATTCTTTTTCTCTCTTCTTATCGTCATTCATGCAATAATGAAATTAAAAAATGAAATTAAAAAATGAAATAAAATGAAATGAAATAAAATGAAATGAAATGAAATAAAATAAAATTAAATAATTAATAATATATATTATATATTATATTAAGTTCATATTAAAAAAAAAAATTGTATTAATAAAATACTATTGATGTTGTTGTATAAAATATATATATAGATTAATGAATAAATGGATTTATTAAGAATTTTTATTCTGGTGGTTGATTTGATTTGATTTGGTTGGCTGCTTTTTTTTTTTTTTTTTTTCTATTTCTTTTTTTCATGATGACTATCGTTCTTTATAGAGAGAGGGGGAGTGTTTTTTTTTTTTTTTTTTTTTTTTTTTTTTTATATTCATAATATAATGTTTAATATTTAGAATATATAAAATATATATATATATATATATATATAAACATTAAAAATATTAAAAAAAAATGTTAAAAAATAATATTTAGTATTTTATTATTATTATTTATTATTATATATTATATATAATACTTTATATTTAATTTTTATTTTATTCTTTTTTTTTTTTTTTTTTTTTAATAAATATCGTTAAATATATATATATATAAATAATTACCAAGGTAGAATAATAGTTGGAGGTATAATAGCCAGCCCAATACCAGGCCATCATCATATTCATGAGCGCTTCATCTTTTGGAATTTAAAAAAAAATATATATATATATATATATATATATAAATATAAATAAAATAAAATAAAATAATTAATATAAAGTAATATGTAAATTTTTATGTATTTATATATGATAGGTTTAACTTAATATTATAAATAAATAAATAAAACTATAATTATCAATAATAATAATAATAATAAAAATAAATAAACTTACCAGCTTTTGAAGAACCTAAAATAAAATATGTTAAGATATAGAAATGTATATATATATATATATACATAAAAATTAATTTTTAAACATTTAATAAATAAATAAATAAATAATACTTTATAAATAAATAAATTATGAAAATAAAACAAAAAAAAAAAATTTTTTTTTTTTCTACTATAATATCTAAAATATTTCTGTTTAAAACATAATAAAATATAAAATATAAAAAAAAAAAAAAATTTTTTTTTTCTTTACCTGAGGATCCTGTATAATCCTGTGGTGGTGGTGGATAGGAATAACCATATCCATTATAATAATTCTAGAGTAAGAGTTGGTAAAAAATAATAATAATAATAATAATAATAATTAATATTTATAGAATTTATTATTAAATAGCTATATAAATAGGAAAGTTTAAAAAAAATAAAAAAAATTTTTTTTTTAATTTTTTTTTTTTTTTTCTTACATTAGTATTATAATTTTGTGAATAATAATAATCTTGTGATTGCTGTTGTGGCTGTTGTGGCTGTTGAAATTGTGATTGTGGTCTATTGATCTCAGTACCATCGCCATTCTCATCGTTATCTTCACCATTATCGTCATCATTATCATCATTACCATCATCATAATGATATGGTTCTGAGATTGAGTAATCATAAGTTTGTCCACTAAGAGTATTTGTATTATTTGTTAATGTTGATGTTGATGTCGTGGTCGTGGTCGTCATATATTTATTTTTTTCTTGACCTTCTTTTACTTTTTCTTTTCCTTTTATTTTTCCTTTAAGGGTATTAGAGGTAGCAGATGGAGAAGCTGTGGACATCGATAGGGATGAAGGATTCGTTAGTAAAGCATTATTGGATAGTGATTTTGATTGTGAAGAAAAAGAAGATTCAAGAGAGGATACGGTAGATCGTGTCCTTTCCTTATCTTTATTATTATTAGATGTAGTATTATTATTATTAGAACTAGTAGTATTAGTATTATTAGTAGAAGTAATGTCAGTGGTGGTAGTGGTAGTGGCATTAATGGTAGTTCCTGTTGTTATAATTTTTTCCGCGGGAGTTGATTTATTACCTTTCATATTTTTTGAATTTGTATTCGTTGGAGTAGAAGAGGTGGATTCCACTGTATCCCCATAGTCAATAGCATACATATTAATATTGACATCATCCTCAGGTTGATCATAGTGTAAAAAGTTATTATGATTATTACTATTACCAGATTTAGAATTATTATTATTTTTATTTTGTTCTCTTCTATTTTTTCTGGAACGTCTTGATCTTTTTTTTGATTTTGACTAAACAAAATAAATAATAAAATTAAAATTAAAAAAAAAAAAAAAAAAAAAAAAAAAAAAAAAAGGAATTGAAATGAATTGAATTGAATTGAAATGTAACGAATTGAAATGAATTGAAATGAATTGAATTGAATTGAAATGTAATGAATTGAAATGTAATGAATTGAAATGTAATGAATTGAAATGTAATAAATTGAAATATAATGAATTGAAATGTAATGAATTGAAATGTAATGAATTGAAATGTAATGAATTGAAATATAATGAATTGAAATGTAATGAATTGAAATGTAATGAATTGAAATGTAATGAATTGAAATGTAATGAATTGAAATGTAATGAATTGAAATGTAATGAATTGAAATGTAATGAATTGAAATGTAATGAATTGAAATATATAATATATATATATTTGTTAAAAATAAAATAGAATAGAATAAAATAAATATATATTTAAATTTAAAAATAAAATAATATATATAATAAAATAGAAATATAATAATATTAAAAAAATGTATTTATATAAAAAATTATAATATAAATTAAAAAAAAAAAAAATATATATATATATATATATATAATAATTTCAAATTAATAATGAAGATAGATAAAAACTATTTATTATTTAATTATGAATTTAAATGTATATATATACATATATATTATATTAATTAATTTATTTATTTACCTGACTACTTCCACTATGTAATGTATCATTCATATTTTCATAAAAATCTATCATATATATATATAATAATTTTTTTTATTAAAATTATTACATTGAAATTTATAAATTATATTAAAATTTTAATTCAAATTTATAATAAAAAAAAACTTACCACTTGCAGTTCTCTTCTTTGGTAAACTAATTTTTATTAATAAAATATAATAATATATATATAATTTAGATATATATATATAATAATAATAAAATAGCAATAATAATAGTAATAATAATAAAAATAAAATTAATAATTAATAAAATTAAATTAAAAATAAAAATTAGTATTATTATAATATTGATACATTAAAAATTATTGATATATATATATTATATAATTATCTTCTTTTTTTTTTTTTTTCATTTTTAAAATCAATTTACTTGTAATCTGAATAGGCATCACTTTCTATTACATTATCTTTTGATTTATCCTTAGTAGCTTTAATACTATGATATTTCTACAATAATAATAAATAAATAAATATATAAATAAATAAATAAATTTAGAATCAGAATTAAAATTAGAATAGTATTAAAATTGAACAAAAAAAAAAAATAGAATAAAATAATAATAATAATAATAATAATAATAATAATAATAATAATAATAATAATAATAATAATGTGAAAATAATAAAAAAAAAAAAAAAAAAAAAAAAGTTCATAACAGATAACGAAACTAACCTCATAATTTTGGACAGCATTTTCCCATGCTTTAATAAGCATACTATCATCCCAAATTTCTTCATGAGTTAATGTCTTTTTTTTTTTTTTAAAAATAATATATATATATATATTAATATATCTTATGATAAATTTAATATGAAATTATTTTCATTAAAAAAAAAAAAAAATTGAAAAATAAAAAATGAAATCTATTTTTTTTTTTTTAATTTTAATTTTAATTTTAATTTTAAAATTTAAAATTTAAAAAAATTCATCAACAATGAAATTTCAATGAAATTTCTATTTTTTTTTTTTTATTTTTACCTTATCATTATCATCATTCCTATCATATATTATTATTTCTTCTACAGGCTCTGCGACATCCTTACTTTTTTGATTTTTATTCTTATCTTTATTATTCTTATTTTTATTATTACTTTTATTCCTATCTTTATTATCTTTATCTGAATTGAATTCTTTGGGATGAGTCTCATTCCATCCTTCAAGGGTATCCTCCATAACATTCAAATAACCTTCTTCTTCTTCTTCTTCTTCTTCTTCTAATTCTCTTTGTTCTTCTTCTTCTTCTTTTTCTGCTCCCTCTTCATCACTATATGAATTTTCTTCTTTGACTTCTACAGTATATTTATATTCTTCATCTTCCTCATTCTCATTCTCACTCTCACTCTCATTCTCTTTTTCTTTTTCTTTTTCTTTTTCTTTTTCATTTCCTTTACCTTTTACTATTTCCTCTTTCACTAAATCTTTGTTGTCACTGATGATAGTAGCTCCATTTGCATTCTCTTTTTCTTCCTCTTTTAATTCTAAGTTATTGTCATTAATAATAGTTACGACATTCCTATTCTCATTCTCATTTATTTTTTCTTGTTCTACTAAAGGATTCTCCTCCTCTTCCTCTCCTTCTTCTTTAGTATTATTTGTATTATTATTATTATTATTATTATTATTATTATTATTATTATTATTATTATTATTATTATTATTATTATTATTATCGTCATCACTAATTATTTCAATAATATTTGTATCATTATTAGAATTATTAATATCACTGGTATTATTATTATCATCATTGTCATTAGTTAATTCTTTTTCTGCTTCAGCTTTTTCTTTTCCTCCTTCTCCCTCATTTCCCCTTTCACCTTCACCTTCTTCATATTCAAATTCCCCTTCTTCATATTCTTGTTGAAGTAATAACTCATCCATGATTAATATATTGAAATAAAAGATAAATAAATAAATAATGAATAAATAAATTAAAAAATTGTATAAAAATATATATATATAATTAAAATTAAAAAATTTGAATTTTTTTTTTTTTTATAAATTTTAGAATAAAAAAATAAAAAAATAAAAAAATAAAATAAATAATATAGATGTATATATATTTTATATTTATATTTATATTAAAATAAAATAAAAATTCAAAAATTCAAAAAAATCAAAAATCATATATATTAATTAAATTAATTCATAATCTATTCCTATAGGTGTAAGATCTACCTAAGTTTTATTATAAAAAAAAAATTAATTGGTCAAATTATAGTTAAATAATAACAATAAAAAAAAAAAAAAAAAAAAAAAAAAAAAAAAAAAAAAAAAAATAATAGTAATAATAATAATAATAATAATAATAATAAATTAAAGAGTCAGGAATTTAGGATTTATAATTATGTCATATTAATATATTTTATAAAAAAGAGTTGCACTTTATTATTCTAAATTAAATGCTTTTATATTAATGTAATGTGGCTTGTATATTATATATATTACAATATGTTTTAAAATGAATTTGAAGCTTATTTTTTTTAAATAATTCACATATTCTAACAATCTCTTTTTAAATTTAGTTGTTCAATAATGAATAAATTAATTTATTGATGAATATGTGAATATGAAATTATCCTATTTTTTATAATATTAGCTTGATATTATTAAATTATCAATTATTTCTATTCTTAAATAACTTTTAATTTTACATGAATAAAATAGTTTTAGCATTATATGAATTATTTAATTCGATTTAAATATTGTTATACTAATTTCTTAAATATATTTTTAATCTAATAATTTCCCCCCTTAAAACTTAGTATTTTAACAATATTTAAATATTGGATGATATATGGAATGTATCAAAGACATTTCTTATAATATATAATTTATATATATCATTTATTATGATGGATATCTTTCTCTTGAAGGATAATCTTATATTATCTCAATTTGTGAATACTAAATACCCCTCTTATATATTGAAATTTTCAACATTTTTTAATTATAATTCTCTTTGAAGATTAGCACTAACTTTTTTAAATATATTCGCTTTGTAGTTTCAAAGATAACTATTAAAAAATAAATTGTTAATTATATATCGGTGTTCTTGATAAATCATAACCTTAGGGCATTAAAATTGATTACATTTATGACTAACTATATATATCTATTATAGTCCGTTTAAACCTATTATTAAATGATGCAAATTGTTTCATTATTAATTAAGATTCATATTTCAGTTATTTTTCTTTTTTTAAACTATTTTTTTTTTTGCTAATTTTCTTTATTTAGGCTATTTCTATTCATTTCCAAAAAAAAAAAAAAAAAAAAAAAAAAAAAAAAAATATGATTTTTAAATAATTATCACGGAGAATCAGTTAATTAATCTTATATTCTTTATTTTATGTTGCTTATTCTCTCCTCCTTAAAATTCAAATTTCTAAAAAGATTTTATATATTTGAATTTTTCTTATCATTAAAATATTAATGATAAAATGTTTAAAAATTATAGCTTTTTGAATATAATACATTATCCATCAACGAACTATACTTATTGATTGCATAATTTGTAGATAGACAAATATCATTTTTTGTGCATATAACTCATGGTTATATTTATTATTTTATTATACCTTTCATCACGAAAGGTTTGTATTATGATTATTTTAAACTAGTTATTATCTAAACTCATTTCATGCTAGGTTTAATAATACTATTATTATTAGAATGTACCCATTTCACAATAGGAATTTAATTCTATTATATTTCCCTTAATCATTTGGATATTATTTTTTTAAATTATTTTGTATAGGATCTCTGACTTATAGTCTCCTCTATTATTGTTATTAATATATATATATATGAGTTTGATATTTATAAATACACATTAAAATAGCCATATTTTAAATAAAATATTTTGTGGTTTAGCAAAAATAAAAAATTATTGTTTAATCTATGATTGCTTAAATCTTTGAAAATAATGTATATATATATATATATATTATTTATATATAAAGGAATGATTAATAGCCTAGAGTTTTATTTGTTAAAATATCAAATTATAATTTCAATCAAGATTCTCAACAGGAGTATGAAGATTTATAAATTGTTATTATATAGGCTTAAAGGTGTATTTCTCTATTAAATTAATATATATATATATATATTTTTTTTTTGAAGATTTTATTTTACTTGAACTAATTTTCTTCTATCATGTATTTTATATTTTTATGCGTTTCTTCGAATTTTACAGTCTTGATCCTTTCAAATGTTTAGATATATTAATCTTCCTTAAAATTGACCATAATGTGTAATTTTCATCATCATTTAAAAGTTCCATTTTTATTTTTCTTTAATATACTATTGTGTCCTGCAAACAATTATTTTGTTAAGAATCTTTTTAAGATTCAGATGAGACTCTTAATCTGTTAAGAATCAGAAATTTAGGGTTTATAACTTTGTCAACTTTATTAATATATTTTATGATAAAAGAGTTACTAGAATTTTATTATTTCATATTAAATAATTTTATATCAATATATTGTGGCTTATGTATTATATACAGTATTTTTACAATAATAATAATAATGATAAAGCAATTTTTTTTTTTTTTTTTTTTTAATAAAAAATTGTAATTAATAAAATTATTATCAATTCTTATTATTACACTAAAAATTTATATATAAGTTTATTTTTATTTATTTCCAAACAAAAAAGTTTATATATACGTATATATATTATTTAAAGAATTATATCATATCTAATAAAAAAAAAAAAAAAAAAAAAAAGAATTTGCTAAAATAAAATAAAATAATATAAAAATAATATAAAAATATGGTATTAGTCTTTTTTCTTATGCTATTAAAACATAAATGATAAAAGAGTGAAAGAGAAAATATATATATATGATAAAAAAAAAAGTTTTTTTATTAAACAATACATAGGTTTGAAACATAAAAAAAAAAAAAAAAAAAAAAAAAATATATATATATATATATATATATAATAAAATAAATATGGAAAAATAAAATAAAAATAAAAAATAAATTTGTATATCTATAAATTAATTTTTCATTATAGTTATAAAATATATATATATATATACTAATTCCAATTGAAAATTATTAAATGAATAAATAAATAAATAATTAATTGATAAATAATAAATGAAAATAAATAAAAATTATAATATAAACAGTATAGTAATAATTATAAAAGGATTATCATTAATAATAATAATAATAATAATAATAATAATAATAATAATAATAATAATAATAATAATGACGATTAAAATTATTAATATTAATTATTATTATTTTCAAATATATATAAATGAATTAATAAAAATAATATTTAAATACTTTAGAAAAACATAAAAAGTTTTTCATATAGCATTTAATATTATAAATTAATAATAAATAATATATAATAAATAACAAATAAATAATATAAACTGTAGCAATAGTTACAGAAACATCAATAATAATACTTTTATAATAACGATGAAATCAATAATAGTAGTTATTACATATAAAATAAATATAAATGAATTAATATAAAAATTTTTATACTTGTATATTAAAAAATAAAATAATCTCGTAAATACTTTGTATTTATTAGTTACATTAAAAAAAAAAAAAAAAAAAAAAAAAAAAAAAAAAAAAAAAAAAAAAAAAAAGGAATAATTTAAAATATAAAAGAAATAAAAAATAAGATTTGGATAACTAAAATATATATTATTAAAATTAATCATTAAAATATTTAATAAGAAACTTTTATTAAAAAAAAATGAAAAAAAAAAAAAAAGATCAAGAAATTGAAAAGAGTAAAACCAATCGAGGAAAAAAAAAAATTATTTAAACAGAAAATATAAATTAAATCTTTCATGAAAGACAATTCAAAAAAAAAAAAAAAAAAAAAAATATATATATATATATAAATGTACTGAATATAAAACATTAAATAAATGTCCATCTTTCATTATTTTTAAACAATGAGAATCAAATCTTAGAATATGATGACTCACATAATCATCTTGAAAATTAATTTGAAACAGCTAAATCAATTGTAAAAAAAAAAATAAAATTAAAGATAAAATTTCAAATAGTTCAATTCCTTTTTAATGTAAATATAAAACATACAAATAATGAAATTTCTCAAGGTATGGGTCTTATATGTCATGAATATAATTCAATTAAATTCCAAGTAACAAGATGTTGAAGAAAAACTGCTATCTCCTGATATAGAAACATTTAATAAAATTCTCAATGAATCAAAATATTATATAAAGTAAAAAGGGATGAAAATCTTTACGATATTCAAAAACCATGATTTAATTTGTTTTCCGATCTTCATTCCAAGAAAAATTATTTTTTAAAAATAAACATATTTTTGGGAATTGGTACATTTTATATTGCACCTATATTTAGTTATCAAGTATTCATAATTAAAACCTATGTTACAGAATTAAATTGTTTTTACACTACTTCCTTTTCTATATTAAAAAAATAAAAAGCAAACAACTTATGAAATATTATTTGAAGAGAAAAAAAAAAAAAAAAAAAAGATTCTAGTAAATATAATAGTATTGAAATTACTCCAAAAATATTTTATTGCCATTTTGAAAAAGCCATATCTAGTGCTGCAGAAAAGGTTTTTCTTAATGATGTAAATATTAAATATTGTATATGGTAATTTAAAAGTGCATTAGAAATCCTAAAAAAAAAAAAAAAAAAAAAAAAAAATTATATAGTAATAAAGTTGAAAAAAATAAAATATTTATATATTTATTATAAAAAATATTTCAAACTTTCTTTATTCCTTTTTACTAATCCTAAATATATATATGATATTTATAGTAAAATAAAAAGTGAGTACAAAGAATGTTTAATTTTAATAATTTTTAGAATATTTTAAAAAAAAACCTATTAAAATAGCTATGAAACTGAAAATTGGAATTATTATGATAATATTGAGCATATTACAAATAATGTATTAGAATCTTTTAATAAATACTTAAAAAAAAAAAAAAAAAAAAAAAAACTTTTTATCAATTATTATCAGAATTGCAGGAAGATGAATCCAAATATTACATTGATTAAGAAAGGAAAACTGATGGAATTTAAAAAAAAAAAAAAAAAAAAAAAAATTAATACCGACTGAGGAAATAAAGGCTTTAGTTAAATATTACAAAAATATGAAAATTCTATTAAAAAAAAAAAAGAAAGTGTTAGAAATAATTTCATTGAATTATGGTTGAAATGCTTAAATGATTTAAACATTAAAATTATTAATTAATAATTAAGAAATGACAGAAAAGTGACTACATTAATTCTGTCGTATATAATTATAATTTATTAATAGTTAAAATTATTTTAAAAAGAAAATAAATGAATAAATACAATAATGATTAAAGTATTTTTAATATTTAATGGATTAGGTTAGATTAAGGACATTAAAATATATTTAATTAAATATATTATTATTTTAAAAATATATTTTTATAATTAAATATATTATTATTTTAATGAGAAAAGTATGTGTGTTTTTTATAATAAACTTTATTTAATTTTTTTGTATTTATTTAATACATAAATTTTATTAATGTAAAGAACTCATTTTTTTAAGATAATAAAAATAATTATTTTTTATAGTAAAAATTACATATTTAATCATGTGATAATTCTATGAATTAATACACATAGATAAATGTTACACAACATAAAAATATAATAATAAAATATTAATATAAGATAAGAATATAATATTGATAATAATATAAGAATATAAAAATAATATTAATAATATAAAAATATAAAATAAAATGTGATTATTTTAACATTCCCCCCTAAACAAGATTTTTCTTGAAAATTTTGTTTGCGAAGAATAACATTTTATTTCCGTTGACATCTTTTGTGAGTACATCTGCAAGATTGTCTTCGGATTTGATATGTTGTAAAATAACATTATTATTTTCAACATGTTCCTTGAAGAAATGGTAACTTACACGTATGTGTCTTAGTCTTTTTCCAATAGCGAAATTTTCGGCGGAATATAGACTGGCTTTATTGTCACCATAGAGATTTATTTTGAATTTTTTGTTAAATAGTTCTTCAAGAATATTTTTTAACCATAAACCATTTGCGACGGCTTCCGATAATGCAACATATTCTGCTTCGGCAGTGGATCTTGAGACACATTGTTGTTGTCTTGACATCCATAAGACTGGTCCTGAAGCTAGGAAGTAGATATTTCCAGATGTAGATTTACTATTGGTTAAATCTCCAGCGAAGTCGGAGTCAGTATAGCCATTAAGATTTCCATCTCTTTTGTATTGTAGGTAATAGTCTTTGGTTTGGTTAATATATTTAAATATTTGTAGTACCTTTTTCCAATCAGTCATATTTGGATTTTTATTTTTTCTTGATGCTTTGTTTACTGCACAAGCAATATCAGGTCTTGTGCATTTTGCTAGATGTATGAGAGAGCCTACAGCGCTTTGATAGATACTATTATCGAATGGTTCGTTGTTAATTTCTTTAATGTTTTCACCTACACAAGGAGTAGAGGATTTTTGATTTTCATTTATTTTGAATCTTTTTAAGATATCGTTAATATATTTCTTTTGTGAAATATTATATCCATATTTAGTAGGTTCAACAGTTATTCCAAGTATATGATTTACTGGACTACATTTTGATATTTTAAATTTGTTTTTAATTAATTCAACAGTGGAGTTTATTTCACTATCTAAGCCTGTAATAAGCATATCATCTACATATAGTGCAACAATGCATGTAGTTTCTTTTTGGGAATTTGATTTTGAAAATAAGCATTGTTCACTTTTAAGTTGAGTAAAACCTATACTCTTCAGGAAATTAGAGATTGTTATATTCCACATTCTTCCTGCTTGTTTCAATCCATATAAGGCTTTGTTCAATTTCCAAAAACCGTTTTTATAGTTTGGATCTCCTTCTGGAATTGTCATATAGATTTCTTCATTCAGAGGAGCATTTAGGTATGCGGCTTTGATGTCTAATTGTTGTATTTTCCATTTATGTAATGAAGCTATTGCGATGACTAAGCGCATGCTTTCAACAGATAATGTGGGAGAGTATGTTTTGTCATAATCAATACCTTCAATTTGTTTAAATCCTTTGATTACTAGTCTAGCCTTGTATTTTTCAAGTTCTCCTTTATCGTTATATTTCTTTGTGAATACCCATTTGTATTCAATAGGTTTTCTTCCTTCAGGTAGCTTCTTTACTAAGGACATGGTTTTGTTGTTGTAGAGATTTTCTAGTTCGTTTGATATTGCTTCTATCCATTTATCCTTTTCATTACTAGTTACTGCTTCTAGGAATGTTTGCGGAGTATCTAAATCAATACTATTTATTTGTTTATTTGTTTCATTGCTTGTTTTATTCGTTTCATTTTCAGTATTAACATTTTCATTTGATTTGTTAAAATTATCATTTTGTTTTATAGGAATATGATTATTGTTTAATGTTTGTTTTCCTAAATTAATTAAATGTTTAATTCTTTGTTTCTTATAAATATTATGATCTGTACTAGAGTCATTCTCTCTCTTCCTTTTGTTTAATAAATAATTAGAATTAACAATTGCAATGTATTTTGGAGTAGTTTTTGATGTTTCATTATTTAGTGCTTTTCTTTTCTCTAAAATTTTTGAGATTTTTAATTTTTGAATTCTAATCCTTTTTAATTTTTCTTTCAAAACTTTTCTTTTGTTAACGAATATCACTTTAGAAGGCGTTTTTTCTCGCGGGGGTTCCCCAAGATGGCTCGCTGGTCGAGCTGTGAGGCGACTGCACAACGATACCGACGACACCGGATCGGATCCGCGGGTTGTCGTCTTACTCTCTTCTTTTTTTGAAAATTTTGAAGTATTAATTGTGGCTTGATTTTTAATTTTCCTATTTTGATTAATGTTTTCAGGCATATGTAAATTATTTGAATTTGTGGCTTGAACTTTAATAATTATCTTTTTATTATTTTTATTTGACTGTTTTGCATTAGAAATATTCTTTGAATTATTTTGATAATTAATTGGAATATTAGAATTATTTATTGATTTTAAATTATTATTTGTATTGGAATTATTATTTGAGGAGTTATTATCATTATTTGAGAATATATTTGATTTTATATTTTTGTAAATTTCTGATAAGAGTTCTTCATTGTTATATTTATTTTTAATAAAATCTTTTAAATTTTTCGTTGCCTGTTTTAATTGTTTATTAACAATTTTATTAGCATTAAATTTGTTATTTTTATAATCACTAATAATACCATTATGCTTTAAATCATATTGTTTAATATCTGATTTCATTTTATTGACAATATTTGAGTCATTGTTAAATATATATTTTATTTTATTTAAATTATTCGTTAAATTGTGATTCGAGATATTTGATTTAATTGTTGAATTATTTGAATTCTTGTATGAATTATTGTTTGAGTTACTATTTGAAATAATATTTGAAGTATTATTTGATTTATTATTTGAGATATTGTTTGAATTATTACTTGAGATATTGTTTGAATTATTGTTTGAATTATTGTTTGTATTATTATTTGAGATATTGTTTGAATTATTATTTGAAGTAATATTTGAGTTATTATTAGGAATATTATTTGATTTATTGGTAGAAATATTTGATTCATAATTGTCGTTGTAAATTTTATTATTATTTAATGAGTTATTATTATCATTGTTTTGAGAATACTCATGAGAATCTTCACTTGAATAGTTACTGTCGTTGAAATTTGAATTATTATTATTATTGAAATTTTGTTGAATTAAGAGTACATTTTGATTGTTGTTACTTTGGTGATGAACATTTGAATTATTTTCATTTGATTCATATTCTAAATCTTCGTCTTCGTCTTCATCTTCTTCTGTGTTAAGTTCTTCGGGTGTGTAATTTTTTTTATAATTTGTTTTGTTATTAAAATTAAAGTTACCAGGGATATCTTCTTCGAATACGGCATCACGAACAATATGAGTTTTGCAATCATTAGTTCCGAAAATAACATATCCTGGAGAATGTTCATCATATCCTAAGAAAATTCCGGGTAATGTGTTATTATCAAATTTTGAGTTTTTAAGGGAAGCGTCTACATAGTAGTATGCTCTGCATCCAAAAACACGAAGATTGTCAATATTCACTTCTTTATGGTAGTATAATTCATCAGGAATTTTAAACTTTATTGCAGTTCTTGGAGTCATATTATATATTTTCACTGCGGTTTTGACAGCGTCTTCCCAGAAGTGGTAGCTTAACTTTGCTTGGTTTAATAATGCTTTTGTAGCATTTATTATTGTTCCATTTAATCTTTCAGCTCTTCCATTGCTTTGTGGGTTTCTTGGAACGGTAAGATTTCTTTGTATACCTGCTTTGTTGCAGATATCTATGAATTTTCTTGATGTATATTCTTTTCCATTGTCACTTTGTATTTTTGTTATTGTTAAATTTGATTCATTTGTCACCATTCGTATGAAATTTTCAAAAATTTCTGGAACTTCGGATTTTCTTTTTAGTAGATATATCCAACTTTTTCTTGTGAAATCATCAAGGAAAGTTAAAATATATTTGAAATTATTCCTTGATTCTTTAAGAGGTCCAATAATGTCCGAGTGGATTAGTTCCAATGGCCTTGTACTTCTTGCATTTAAAGTTTTTCTAAAAGGTTCTTTTTTCAGCTTTGATATTTTGCAACCAATACATAGAGTTTTGTTAATTGTGTGTCCATTTAGGAATTTAATAAGATTATTGTTATAGAAATGGCACAGTCTTTTATGCCATATACTTAAGGAGTATTGGTCTAGATTGCTACTTTGTAAACTGTATATTGTTTTATAATTTCCTTGTTTATTATTAACATAAATATTACAAATTTTGATTGAGTTTTCTTTTTCTATGCATAAAAGTTGACCATTCAATTTCGCTAATCTAAAGTATGCATTGTTATCAATAATGATAACATCAGCTAAGTATTGTCTTTTAAGATCGTTGAATGATATTAATGTTTTATTTTCATTAATATCTTCTGAATATAATACATTTTTTATTATGAAGTAAATATTATTGATGTATCCCGTAAGATCTCCAATTTTTGAAACTTGTACTATTTCTTTTTCCTTTGTTGGTAGTATCATATTAGTATGATAATCTCTAACATTACATAGATTTTTTAATGATCCCGTGATATTTGAAGATGCTCCAGAATCTATGGATATTACATATCCATTATTATAATCTGGATGACATTTATGATTGTTGATGAATTCATATATAGTTTTTCTATTTAGGTCGTTTGTAATTATGTTTGGAATCATAGGTGGAAGTGGACTATCATGAGGTTTTACTAATTTATTTTTACCAATAAGGTTTAATTCTAGATTATTATTATTTTCTACGTTATTGATTATTATATCACGTGATTCCATAATTTTATTTGATATATTTGATTTATGTTCATCATGAATTGATTCATTTGAAATATTATAGTTGATTGGATTTGTTTTAGGTTTGTTATAGTCCCCTAAATAATTGATTATTAAATCATTTGATTCATAAAAGTTATTCATTGGTGGTTCAGGAGACATGTCATATGGATTTTCTCCATCTAGTCAGATATTCTTTTCATGGGTTTCTTGAGATTCATCATAGTCACTGAGGGCATCAATGATTTCTAGGTTGTTGATTGTATCTTTGGCTAGGTTAATATTGCTGAACTTTCTTGCTATTTCTTTAATTTTATTATTAGGATTCCTTGCATTAAAGTAGCAATTTCTTGTGAAATGGTCATGTTTGTCACAGATTGAACAGTACTTCTCATTATTTCTTTTGGTCTTGTTCCTGTTAATTTTGCTATTTTTCTGGTTTCTTCTTCTCCGATTATTATTATTATAGTTATTATTATAGTTATTATTATAATTATTATTATTGTTATTATAATTATTGTGATTATTATTCCTAGAATTATTTTGGGAATGATTATGATTCGCATTTTTTATAAAAGAAACTTCTTCCACTGGCTTTGGGTCTTCCGCATTTAAAGTTCTTTTGGCTATAGTTCTGATTTCATTTGCAATCTCTTGAAGATTGTCTTTATAATTAAATTTGACATAGTTTTTATATTCCCCTGGGAGTCCCTTCAGGAGTAATTTGAATTTTTCATCTTCGTCTATTGTTTTTCCTAATTCTTTGAGTAGATTACAAAGATGTTCGAATTCTGTAGTAAATTTGATTACTTCTTTGTCCGTTTTGGCTCTTAGATTTTTTAAACGGTCGTATAAATCTGGAACTTTGTTGATATTTATGATATTATATTCGCTTTCCAGATATTTATACATTTCGTAGGCCGATTTTAATCGAAGGCCTATCAACGTGGCTTTGGTTTCTTTGGAAACCGAGCATAGAATTTGTTGGCGAGCTCTACCGTCCTTTTCTTTAATTAGAGAAATTGAATTTTCAATATTCTTCTTATCTTCTTTTTTAGATTTGAGTTTATCATATAACTCATTTAATTCTTCGTTGGCGTCGAATTGGATGTATTTGTCTATGTGATTTATTTCAAGATTTGTTCTCAATTCGTACGCCCAAATGTCAAAGTTCTCTTCATTTAATATCTCTCTTGGAGTTGAAGATGAATCTAAATTGTTAGAAGTATTCATATTTATAAGAAAGGCGGTTTTAAATAACGGATATATTTTTATAAATAAGAGCTAAGTGAGACTCTTAATCTGAGAAAAGTATGTGTGTTTTTTATAATAAACTTTATTTAATTTTTTTGTATTTATTTAATACATAAATTTTATTAATGTAAAGAACTCATTTTTTTAAGATAATAAAAATAATTATTTTTTATAGTAAAAATTACATATTTAATCATGTGATAATTCTATGAATTAATACACATAGATAAATGTTACACAACATAAAAATATAATAATAAAATATTAATATAAGATAAGAATATAATATTGATAATAATATAAGAATATAAAAATAATATTAATAATATAAAAATATAAAATAAAATGTGATTATTTTAACATTTAAAAATATATTTTTATAATTAAATATATTATTATTTTAAAAATATATTTTTATAATTAAAATATTGCTAATGCAAATATTTTTTTTACAAAATATAAAAATATACTTTCATAATTAAAAATTATTTTAATATATTTTTTTTAAAGAAATGTTAAAATATATCTTTATAATTAAATATATTTTTATAATTAAATATAATAAATAGTTATTTTATTACTATTTTATAAAATATTAAAACATATCTTTAATTAAATATTATAAATATAAATATTATCAATGAATATTATAAAAAATAATATTAAAATAATATAGATTATTAAATAAATATTATAAAATAAGTTCTAAAAAACAAATTTGTGGCGTATTTAATAAATAGTTGATGTAAGAGTGGCTTAAATAATTTATGATAATTAAATAATACTATTTAAATTTTTAATAAATAATAAAATAATGAAATAATATTATTTTATTCAAAAAAAAATATATTTTTATATTAAAATAATAAAAAAATAATATTTAAAAAAATATTTTAATACTTTTTGTTAAAATAATTTTTAATAATATTTAATTTTATATTTATTTCTATTTTTATTTATTTAACAATTATTTAAAAAAGAAAAAAATTGTGGGACGCTAATTTTCGATTTAAATTTTTAATATTCAAGCCAGGTTACAAAATGCAACGTTACGAATTACAACACTCCCAAATAAAATATTCTTTAAAAATAAAATATTTAAAAAACAATGTTTTAGAGAAAAAAGTTTATTTTTTTTTTTTTTTTTTTTTTTTTTTTTTGATCTTCATGCTTATTAATTGTATAATATTTATAAAATTAATGATATAAATATAAAAGATATTAATAAAATATTTAATATTATTATTATTATTATTATTATTTTATACCTCTATAAAAAAAAATAAAAATAAAAATAATAAAATAATTATTTTGAAATATTTAATGATAAAGTTTTTTTAATAAAGAAAAATTTTAACTATTACTAATAATTGAGATAGAAATCTCCTTTTCATTTAATCATTACTTTGACATTTATTATAAATTAGTATTTATACGATTTAAATTAATTAAACATTTAAACCATAATTCAACAATATCATTTCTAGGTCTTCCATTATCAGTTAATTTGGATTCCATACTATTATATTTTTATTTATTTATTTCTAAACTTGATTATATTTTATTTATTTATTTATTTATTTATTTATTTATATAATTGTATTTAAAAATATGAAAAAATTTATGGCGTCAAATTACAAGAATATGAAAGCCTCATTACGAAATGCAACTTTCTGAAAATCCATTATTTATTATTAGTATTATTATTATTATTATTAATATTTATTATTATGATTTATTATTATTATTTATTATTATGATTTATTATGATTTATTATGATTTATTATTATTATTTATTATTTATTATTTATTATTTACTTTTATCTAAGCTTCAAAATATTTTTATAGAAATTGTTAAAATAATCACATTTTATTTTATATTTTTATATTATTAAAATTATATTTTTATATTCTTATATTATTATTGTTAGCTTTATTAAATTTAGATCTATAATAATATTCCTTATGGAATATGGTATACAAGGGAAATAAGTGTATGATCTATCTTTCGGCTTTAAATAAGTAATAAAGTCACATGTTACAACATGCGTTTTCCATAACATAAAATAAATTAAAAATTAATTAAATAAATATTAAAAGATAATTAACATAGATTTATACAAGACGATAGATCATAATACATTTAAGTAATCATTAAATATAAATAAATAAATACACATAAATATAAATAAATACTATAAATAAATAAATTAAATATATAGTTAAATTATGAGTGCAGTCAACACTCCCCCTCAAATAATATTTTTAGATAAAAATGTTGTTTGTAAATTTTTGTATCTTTGGTCCATTTGAGTCCTTGGTTAATATGTCCGCTAGCATGTTTTCAGTATCAATATATTCTAATTTTACTTTCTTCTTTGCAATATTGTCCCTGTTGAAATGATATCTTACACTTATATGCTTTAATTTTGTATTTATTTCTCCGTTCTCCATTATTTTCTTACTTGCTTGATTATCTGTATAGATTTTAACAGTTATCCATTTGTTTAAAATTTCTTTTATTATATTTCTAATCCATAATATTTTCTTTATATTTTCGGAAGTGCTTATGTACTCTGCTTCAGCAGTAGACGTAGCAACACTTGTTTGTTTCTTGGACAACCAGCATATCGGACTTGTTCCCATAAGTATTATTCCTCCTGAGGTAGATTTTCTATCTTCCAAACAGCCGGCAAAGTCAGAGTCGGTATATGCAACAAGCTCCCCCTTTCCATTATATTCTATCTTAAATTCTTTGGTACTATTAATATATTTTAGAATATTTATTATTTTGTTCCAATCCGATATAGTTGGATTTTCACATTTTCTTGAAGCTTTATTTACAGCGAAAGCTATGTCAGGTCTAGTACATTTCGAAAGGTATATTAAGGAACCTATTGCGCTTTTGTAGATTGTTTTATCGAAAGGTTTATTGTTTTCTGATATTTTATTATCACCAGTACATGGTGTTTTTCTTTTCTTTGTATTATCAATATTAAATTTATACAACATATTATTTATAAAATTTTTCTGTGAAATAATATATGAATTATTTTCTTTCTTTACTTCAATTCCTAATATGTATTCAATTGGATCACATTTAGATATTTTAAATTTTGATTTTATTTTATTTATTATTTGTTTAATGTATTCGTTTTCTCCAGCGATGACCATGTCGTCCACGTATAAGCCGATAATGCATTTTGTTATATTATTTTTTGTAAATTTGAAAATACATTGTTCGGATTTAATTTGAATGAACTCATTTTTTATTAGGAATTTTCTAATGGTATTATACCATTGTCTACCAGATTGCTTAAGGCCATACAAAGCTTTGTTGAGCTTCCAATATCCCCGCCCAAAGCGCGTATCGCCTTTAGGAATAGTAGTATAAATATCTTTATCAAGCGGAGCATTAAGGTAAGCGGCCTTTATATCTAGCTGGAAAATATTCCACTTAAGAGCAGCAGAAATAGCGAATATTAATTTAAGACCATCAATGTTTAGAGTAGGAGAATAAGTTAATTCATAATCGATTCCCCATTTTTGTTTAAATCCACGAGCAACTAAACGAGCTTTATATTTATAAATATTATTATTTGAATCACGTTTAGTGTTGAAAACCCATTTTGTGGTAATGATGTTCTTGTTTTTAGGTACATTTTTAACAAAAGTCATAATATTATTAGAATAAAGGTTATTAAGTTCATCATTAATAGCCTCAATCCAGTTATTTTTGTCTTCACTGTTTATTGCTTCTTCATACGTATTAGGAATGTGACAAAATATAGAAGCAATAATAATGTCGTTGATTTGGTCTAGTTTTCTACGAGAACTAATATTAGTAGGTGCAGTCTCTTTATATTTTGGACTAAGTGGTCTTTTATGGATATTGCCATATTCTGTATTGGCTACAATGTCATCCATAATTTCATCTTTATTAAAATCAATAACACTTGATGCATCTATAAGAGATTTGTGGGCATAATTTTCTTTATTTACTATATTATTGTTGTTAAATTTATTATTTATTTCGTTATTATTAGTAAGTGAAATTTCGTCTGTTTTTTGAGAAATTTGGTTGGTTGAAGAATCGGTTATTAAAGGTAAATTCTGATTAAAATTATATGGAAGAGTTATATTTTTAAGATTTTCCATTACCGTATTTTTATTATCTGAAGGAATATTATTGATATCTATTGAAGGAGTGGAGAAATTATAGTTTTTCTTCATAGAGTCGCTGGATTTTGAATTTTGTTGAATTAATTTATTATTTTTCGATAAAAAATTTTTATTAATAAAATTTTGATCATTTTTTGTAAAATTTTTGATATTCATTGATTTATTTGAATTATTAATAGATTTATGTGAATCATTATTGTTGTCATATGTAATATGTGGTTCATTAGTGTTATTTGAAATTATTGAATTATTTGAAAATTTTTTGATATGATATGAATGTGATTTTGCTTCAGCCAATAGATTTTCTTGAATTTTTTCATCATTTTTTGAAAAATTTTTATTATTAAAATTTTTTTTCATATTATTATTATTTATTGTAAAATTCTGTAAATTTTGGCTTGATTTTTCATTATTTAAAAATATTTTATTTTTATCAAAATTTTCAAATTCGGTTATTTTTTCTTTTCCTTTGTTCCTGCTGGAAGTTGAGGCGGCGTAAGCAGGATCTTCTGGTTTATATTTTTCAATAATGTTAGAATTAAAATTGGTATTCTTAGTATTATTTCTAAACTTTTTATTATAATTTTTATTTATTATTTCTAAATTTCTATTTATCTCATTCAAATAATTATTTTCAGAATTATTTTTGTCAACATTGTTGAAATTGAATTTCAATTTAAATTCACAATTATTTTTATTTTTAATTTCAGGATTAATTTTAGAATTAATTTCAACATCTTTATTTAAATTATGGTTATTTTTCTGGTTTATATCTTTATTATCAAATTCTTGATTTTCTTCATTTAACGATATATTATTGACATGCTTATTTTTAATGTAATTACTTTTATGTTCTGTATTAGTAGTCCTTTCATTATTAATATTTTCATTTAAACTGTTTTCTTCATTTAAGATGTTTCTTCCATTAAAATTATTTTCATTGTTCATATTATTATCTTCATTTATATTATTATCTTCATTTATAATATTATCTTCTGGATTCATATCTTTTCTATTGTTGTCTTTCATAAATGAGAAGTAAGAGTCTTTATAATTGCTTGTTTCGTATTTGTGTTTACAAGGCTCTTCTTCAACGAATTCTACATCGTTAGTATAATGTATTTTATTATTTTCAATATCCATGATAATATATGAATATTTTTTATCATCAAATCCCAAGAATACGCCCTTCTTAGCATTTGGTAAAAATTTTGATTTGTGTTGTGTATCATCCCTGTAATAACACACACAACCAAAGGTTTTTAAATGTTTTAACTCTACCTTTTTGTTGTAAAATACTTCATTGGGTATTAAAAATTTATTTCCTGAATGGGGAATTAAGTTATATATGTAGCATGCCTGTTTTATGGCGAAATTCCAAAAGTTTTCTGATAATTCTGCCCAATATAGAAGAGTTTTAGCTGAATTTCTAAGAGTTCTGTTTATTCTTTCAGCTTTTCCATTAACTTCAGGGCAACCTGGAGGAGAATAGGTTTTTTCTATTCCATTTTCTTTACAGTATTTATTAACTGTTTTATTTTTAAATTCCTTTCCTCCATCTGATTTAAATATTTTAATATTATATTCTTCAAATTGGTTATTTAAGTACTTGAAGAATTCCACAATTAATTCGGGGGCTTCGGCTTTAGATTTTAAAGTATATATCCATACTTTTCTTGAGAATTCATCCATGAATGTAATAAAGTATTTTTTATTATTGATAGATGAATTGTATGGACCTGAAATGTCTGAATGTATTATTTCTAATATTTTCGTAGCTTTTGGTGTTTTTCCTCCGTGTAATTTCCTTGACATTTTAGCTACTTTACATTCTATGCATTTAGGAGTTTTTATTTGGTGTAAACTTAGATATTTGTTTATGTTTTCTAGGTAATAATGACCTAGTCTTCTATGCCAAATTTCAAGGCTTTTTTCATCAACTTCGTTTAAAGCCATAATATTTTTATCCTTTTCTTCAAAGTTTTTATTAATCTTGTAAGTATTTACTAAGAATTGATTATCATTTGTAGAATAATAAGTTCCTATATATACATTATTTGGACCCCATAAGTTAAATCTACCACGTGTATAATCATCAGTGTCAATAATGACTCTATATCCAATTTTGGCCAGTTCTATTCCACTAATAAGATTTTTAGTTGCAGATTTTGAATATAATACCCTGTCTAGTCGTACATATATTCCATTAATGTAACATTCGTAAGTACCATATCCTTCGAAGCTACACATTGTCCCATTGGCACATCTTAACTTTATTTTGCAGTGAATAAAATTATTTAGCAAATTAAAATCATTAGTTATATGTTCTCCAGCACCAGTATCATATAACCATTCACTAGTCTTATCATTTTCTTCATAATAATTGATGTTGTTTACATATAATTCCTCTTTTTTATTAGGAATTGTTATTTCCTTTGGAATAATAAAACTATCATTCACGTATTCAATTAATCCAGAAAATTTAACCTTATTGTTAATGTTTATTTCTTCTTGTTTTTCTATCAGTGCCCTTGCGTCTTCAAAATCAAAATTATCGTCATAACTACTGGCACTGTCTGGATCAGAAATTTTACTTATTAAATGTAAAGACTTCTTTGGATGATCATTTAATGTGGTCTTTACTTGAAGCTTTTCTTGCCTCCCTTTATTATGATTTGACTTCGTCTTCATATTATATATGCAGTTTCTGGTAGAGTGTCCTTTAACTTCACAAATGTGACAATATGATTTATTATTATTGTCTTTGTTACTATTATCTTTATTATTATTGTTATATTGGTTACCATTTTGCTTTCCTCTTTTCTTAGAGTTAGAGCTTTTGTTATTATGGTTGTTGTGTTCATTTTTCTTTGAGGAATTACTAGTTCTTCTTCCTCTACTGATAAAATCTAGATCCATTGGATCATCTTTTTCAATGGTTTTGTTATCTTCCCAATTTTCTAGGTAAGATTTTGCATAAATAAAACTTTTGAGATTATTAATATATACATTAGGGTCACTATTCAAATTAATTTGAATGATATTTTTATAATCATCCGGTAGTACGTTATAGAGATATTTTAATTTTTCCTTATCAGTGATCTCCACATGTTGTTCTTCCATATCATCGAAAGTTTCTTTCATAAGTTCTAGCTTTTCGATGATTTGATTTCTATCTCTGGCTTTAATACTTCTTAATCTTTTAAGCCAGTATTCCATATCAGCATTTGAATTTCCATATTTTGATTTGAGTCTTTCCATTATACGGAAACCATTATTAAGTCTGCTGATTTCTCTTAAAACAGAATCATCGACATTCTTACTGATCATGAGTATCATGTCAGCATCGATCCTTTCTGCTTCCTCAACTAATCTGATATGATTAAGAGGATTCCCAAAAAAGTTAGTTAGCTGAGTATTGATATCAACATTATTGTTTCGATTAACCTCAGCATTATTGTTTCGAATAGGTTCGGCAGGAGCTTGCGGTAACATTTTGGTAATTAATTTAGTAATTACCTTGTTGATAACATCGTTGACATTGGGGTTGTAATCAAAACCTACATCATTAAGTTTTCCAACGACGTCGACTTCCATGAATTCCTTAATACCTTGACGTTTAGCGGCATTGTCAATAAGGAATTTCCACTCATTAAAGTTGGATTTTCCATGGAGGCGTTGGTCCTTAGCTAAGTTAAAGTCTTGCATGATTTCGGAGCGGTGAAGCGAATTAATTAAGTACTTTTAATAATAAATAATATGAGTCAACTGAGACTCTTAATCTGTTAGCTTTATTAAATTTAGATCTATAATAATATTCCTTATGGAATATGGTATACAAGGGAAATAAGTGTATGATCTATCTTTCGGCTTTAAATAAGTAATAAAGTCACATGTTACAACATGCGTTTTCCATAACATAAAATAAATTAAAAATTAATTAAATAAATATTAAAAGATAATTAACATAGATTTATACAAGACGATAGATCATAATACATTTAAGTAATCATTAAATATAAATAAATAAATACACATAAATATAAATAAATACTATAAATAAATAAATTAAATATATAGTTAAATTATGAGTGCAGTCAACAATTATCAATATTATATTTTTATCTTATATTAATATTTTATTCTTATATTTTTATGTTGTGTAACATTTATCTATGTGTATTAATTCATAGAATTATCACATGATTAAATATGTAATTTTTACTATAAAAATAATTATTTTTATTATCTTAAAAAAATGAGTTCTTTACATTAATAAAATTTATGTATTAAATAAATACAAAAATAAATAAAGTTTATTATAAAAAAAAAAAACACATACTTTTCTCAGATTAAGAGTCTCAATTAGCTCTTATTTATAAAAATATATCCGTTATTTAAAACCGCCTTTCTTATAAATATGAATACTTCTAACAATTTAGATTCATCTTCAACTCCAAGAGAGATATTAAATGAAGAGAACTTTGACATTTGGGCGTACGAATTGAGAACAAATCTTGAAATAAATCACATAGACAAATACATCCAATTCGACGCCAACGAAGAATTAAATGAGTTATATGATAAACTCAAATCTAAAAAAGAAGATAAGAAGAATATTGAAAATTCAATTTCTCTAATTAAAGAAAAGGACGGTAGAGCTCGCCAACAAATTCTATGCTCGGTTTCCAAAGAAACCAAAGCCACGTTGATAGGCCTTCGATTAAAATCGGCCTACGAAATGTATAAATATCTGGAAAGCGAATATAATATCATAAATATCAACAAAGTTCCAGATTTATACGACCGTTTAAAAAATCTAAGAGCCAAAACGGACAAAGAAGTAATCAAATTTACTACAGAATTCGAACATCTTTGTAATCTACTCAAAGAATTAGGAAAAACAATAGACGAAGATGAAAAATTCAAATTACTCCTGAAGGGACTCCCAGGGGAATATAAAAACTATATCAAATTTAATTATAAAGACAATCTTCAAGAGATTGCAAATGAAATCAGAACTATAGCCAAAAGAACTTTAAATGCGGAAGACCCAAAGCCAGTGGAAGAAGTTTCTTTTATAAAAATTGCGAACAATAATCATTCCCAAAATAATTCTAGGAATAATAATCATAATAATTATAATAACAATAACAATAATTATAATAATAATTATAATAATAACTATAACAATAATAACCGGAGAAGAAGAAACCAGAAAAATAACAAAAATAACAGAAACAAAACCAAAAGAAATAACGAAAAGTACTGTTCAATCTGTGACAAACATGACCATTTCACTAGAAATTGCTACTTTAACGCAAGGAATCCTAATAATAAAATTAAAGAAATAGCAAGAAAGTTCAGCAATATTAACCTAGCCAAAGATACAATCAACAACCTAGAAATCATTGATGCCCTCAGTGACTATGATGAATCTCAAGAAACCCATGAAAAGAATATCTGACTAGATGGAGAAAATCCATATGACATGTCTCCTGAACCACCAATGAATAACTCTTATGAATCAAATGATTTAATAATCAATTATTTAGGGGACTATAACAAACCTAAAACAAATCCAATCAACTATAATATTTCAAATGAATCAATTCATGATGAACATAAATCAAATATATCAAATAAAATTATGGAATCACGTGATATAATAATCAATAACATAGAAAATAATAATAATCTAGAATTAAACCTTATTGGTAAAAATAAATTAGTAAAACCTCATGATAGTCCACTTCCACCTATGATTCCAAATATTATTACAAACGACTTAAATAGAAAAACTATATATGAATTCATCAACAATCATAAATGTCATCCAGATTATAATAATGGATATGTAATATCCATAGATTCTGGAGCATCTTCAAATATCACGGGATCACTTAAAAATCTATGTAATGTTAGAGATTATCATACAAATATGATACTACCAACAAAGGAAAAAGAAATAGTACAAGTTTCAAAAATTGGAGATCTTACGGAATACATCAATAATATTTACTTCATAATAAAAAATGTATTATATTCAGAAGATATTAATGAAAATAAAACATTAATATCATTCAACGATCTTAAAAGACAATACTTAGCTGATGTTATCATTATTGATAACAATGCATACTTTAGATTAGCAAAACTAAATGGTCAACTTTTATGCATAGAAAAAGAAAACTCAATCAAAATTTGTAATATTTACGTTAATAATAAACAAGGAAATTATAAAACAATATACAGTTTACAAAGTAGCAATCTAGACCAATACTCCTTAAGTATATGGCATAAAAGACTTTGCCATTTCTATAACAATAATCTTATTAAATTCCTAAATGGACACACAATTAACAAAACTCTATGTATTGGCTGCAAAATATCAAAGCTGAAAAAAGAACCTTTTAGAAAAACTTTAAACGCAAGAAGTACAAGGCCATTGGAACTAATCCACTCGGACATTATTGGACCTCTTAAAGAATCAAGGAATAATTTCAAATATATTTTAACTTTCCTTGATGATTTCACAAGAAAAAGTTGGATATATCTACTAAAAAGAAAATCCGAAGTTCCAGAAATTTTTGAAAATTTCATACGAATGGTGACAAATGAATCAAATTTAACAATAACAAAAATACAAAGTGACAATGGAAAAGAATATACATTGTAACGAATCTTAAAATGTTGAGGTTCATATTAGAAAAGGAGTGTGAACATTAAATAAATAGATAAATTAAATAACTATTAAATTACACTAAAAGAATTTATTATTACACATTATAAATTTTATTTAAAGAATTATTATTAAAAATATTTATTATTTATAAATTATATAATTATTTTATTGTTAAAAATAACTTTATTAATATTAATATTTATTATTATAACAATATGGGAAACCTTTCAATTATTATTACTATTTCATTATTACTACTATTTTTACTATTTCTTTCCTCAGAAAGGCCCCCTTCATAAAATAATATGGATAATACATATTTTATATTATTTAATTACATTATTAAAACCAATCATATAAATTAATTAATTACATAAATTTAATATTTAAAATAATAAAATATAATTAATATAAAAATTATTAATATAGAATATAAGAAAATTATTAATAGTAAAGAATATAATAATATATTTTTATATAATAAATTATTAAAAATTTAATTAAAAATATCATTATTATTCTATTCTTTATCAAAAAAATTAGAAATTAGAATGCTGGCATAGTGGTTAGTCACTATGACCTCAGCCTGAACCACTAGGGTTCGACTCACACCTTTACTAAAATTTTATATCATTTAAATTTTAAAAGAATTTTTATACTTCATTTCTGTATTTGTTTCTGTATTTGTTTCTGTATAAATTTCTGTAAAAAATTAACAAAAGAAATTCTTAGAAATTAATAGAAACAAATCAGATAGAAATTCTATTTTAATTTATCTTTTATCATTATTTCTTTTAGATTCTTTTTAACCGAAAATAATCAATTTTTATGAAACTTTTTAATGATTTTATGGTTTTAAATTTTTATGGATTTAAATTTTGAAAAACTATAAATAGGAGTGAATTTCGCAGCCAAAAGATTTTAAATATTGTGTTTTTATTAATTATTGAATTAATTAATAAGTAATTCGAAATATTACAATAATTAATCTTTATAATTAATATTTTTAAATTTCTTAATTAATAAAACTATATTTTAAAAAAACCAAATTACTTATTAATCAAAAAGTGCTTACCTATTGTGTTACACTCTTTAAAACACGGATATTCCAATATTCGTTACATACATCAAGAAAATTCATAGATATCTGCAACAAAGCAGGTATACAAAGAAATCTTATCGTTCCAAGAAACCCACAAAGCAATGGAAGAGCTGAAAGATTAAATGGAACAATAATAAATGCTACAAAAGCATTATTAAACCAAGCAAAGTTAAGCTACCATTTCTGGGAAGACGCTGTCAAAACCGCAGTGAAAATATATAATATGACTCCAAGAACAGCAATAAAATTTAAAATTCCTGATGAATTATACTACCATAAAGAAGTGAATATTGACAATCTTCGTGTTTTTGGATGCAGAGCATACTACTATGTAGACGCTTCCCTTAAAAACTCAAAATTTGATAATAACACATTACCCGGAATTTTCTTAGGATATGATGAACATTCTCCAGGATATGTTATTTTTGGAACTAATGATTGCAAAACTCATATTGTTCGTGATGCCGTATTCGAAGAAGATATCCCTGGAAACTTTAATTTCAATAACAAAACAAATTATAAAGAAAATTACACACCTGAAGAACTTAACACAGAAGAAGATGAAGATGAATACGAAGATTTAGAATATGAATCAAATGAAAATAATTCAAATGTTCATCACCAAAGTAACAACAATCAAAATGTACTCTTAATTCAACAAAATTTCAATAATAATAATACTTCAAATTTCAACGACAGTAACTATTCAAGTGAAGATTCTCATGAGTATTCTCAAAACAATGATAATAATAACTCATTAAATAACAATAAAATTTACAACGACAATTATGAATCAAATAATATTCCTAATAATAATTCAAATATTATTTCAAATAATTCAAACAATATCTCAAATAATAAATCAAATAATACTTCAAATATTATTTCAAATAGTAACTCAAACAATAATTCATATAAGAATTCAAATAATTCAACAATTAAATCAAATATCTCGAATCACAATTTAACGAATAATTTAAATAAAATAAAATATATATTTAACAGTGACTCAAATATTGTCAATAAAATGAAATCAGATATTAAACAATATAATTTAAAGCATAATGGTATTATTAGTGATTATAAAAATAATAAATTTAATGATAATAAAATTGTTAATAAACAATTAAAACAGGCAACGAAAAATTTAAAAGATTTTATTAAAAATAAATATAACAATGAAGAACTCTTATCAGAAATTTACAAAAATATAAAATCAAATATATTTTCAAATAATGATAATAACTCCTCAAATAATAATTCCAATACAAATAATAATTTAAAATCAATAAATAATTCTAATATTCCAATTAATTATCAAAATAATTCAAAGAATATTTCTAATGCAAAACAGTCAAATAAAAATAATAAAAAGATAATTATTAAAGTTCAAGCCACAAATTCAAATAATTTACATATGCCTGAAAACATTAATCAAAATAGGAAAATTAAAAATCAAGCCACAATTAATACTTCAAAATTTTCAAAAAAAGAAGAGAGTGAGACGACAACCCGCGGATCCGATCCGGTGTCGTCGGTATCGTTGTGCAGTCGCCTCACAGCTCGACCAGCGAGCCATTTGGGAAAACCCCCGCGAGAAATGATACGTGACCACTATAAAAATGGTATTTAGGTAGATTCTTTAGGTTAAAGAAATACTTAAATATTATTGGTCAATAATAATTTTATAATAATATATATAATTTTAGAATAATAATTATTAAACGGAGAATTCTTTTATTTATAAGTTTATACTTATGATAAATTAATTCATATAAATAGCTATTTTATATTTTATTTTAGTATAGTTAAAAAGAGATATTATATATATTTGAGATAATTAATTATAATATTTATATAAGAGAGTAATAATAATAATTTATGTAATAATTAATAATTAATAATAAATAAAGAGAACATTAAAAAGATATATTTATTACTTTATTTTGTATTATTGTATGTGTTATTTCTAATTAATATTAGAATATATTATTTTGTCATAATTCCTTATTGTCATTGCCCATAAATAAATATTAATTTAGATACATAAATAAAATATCGTATCAAATTTGGTGGAGAATCCGGGCGTGACAATAGCAAAATAATATGAAAATAATATTAATAAAATAATACGTCTACATAATAAATATATAATAAATATTATTTAGTATATATATAAAAAGAATTTAATTAGTTTAAATTAGTTATTAATAATTATAATAGTAATAGTTATAATAATATTAAATTGAATTAGAAAATTGTAATAAAAAATATATATAAGAATAAATAAAATTTTTAAAGATGAATGTTTTTAAGATATTAAGTACGTTACCATTATTAGAAAATTATAATAATGATATCAATGAATGGATAGAAGAATTAACCGAGTCATTTGAATTATGGGATATAAAAGAACAAGAAAGAAGATTTATTTTATGTAAAGAATGTGTAAATAAAGAAATTAGGTATGTTCTTGATGAATTAAAGGAAAAAAATAATCAGGTTCCTAGCTTAAAAGAAATAAAAATAGCCTTAGAAGAATATCTAGAAATGACATCAAGTGTAAAATATTGGAACTTAATTAATTTAAAAATTAATTCAAATGAATCAATTAGTAATTTTAATTATAAATACTTAAGAAAATATAATGATATTGATAGTAATATAAAGAAATTAATTACTGTTAATAATTATGTTAATTCAATCAGGTCCAGAATATATCCTTGTTTAAGAATATTAGAAGAAGAAATCGAAGATATAAAAGAAGCTATCAAATATGCAGAAAAAGTTGAAAGAATTGAAAAAAAATTAAATTTAAATTTAAATAATATTTATAAGAATAAGTCAAATATATTAGAATTCTTAAAAGCCAATTTAAAGAATTAAGTAAACAAAATCAAGAATGGGATGATATTTTACCTAGTGCACTTTGGGCTTTAAGAACAACAAAAAATGAAGTTACTAAATTTAGTAGTTTCGAATTACTCTATGGTAGGAAAGACTTACAACCATTTGAATTAGCAATTAATATTGACAAAAGATTTCCTGAAGAATCAGAAGAAGAATATTTTGTTCGAAAATTTATTAATCACCATAATTGGATTTCTGAAGCAATCAAAAATATTGAAACTGCAAATGAATTATGGAAAGATAGGAGAAGACAGATTAAAAGATTAAGAAGTGAATTCAAACCAGGAGACCTAGTTTTAGTTAGAAATTTCAATCGAAGGAAACTAGACCCTTATTATATCGGACCATTAAAAATAGTTAAACAGCAATTTAATACTGTCACAGTATGTGATCCTTATACGAACGAAATTGCAGAGAGAAACATTCATCTAAAAAATGTAATTCCATATATTAGTAATTTCCTAAATTATAATCAGTAAAAAAAAAAAAAAAAAAAAAAAAAAAAAAAATATTATGATATATATATAAAAAAAAAAAATTTTGATATATATAAAAAATATAAAAAAAAAATATAAAAAAAATATTATAAAATATATAATAGTATTATTAGTTTAATAAATATTTTAATATGCTTATAGACTTCAAGGGACGAAGTCTAAGCTAAGTGGGGGCATCTTGATGCATGTCCAGTAAAAATAATAGAAAATAATAGAAAAATTATTTAGAAAAATTATTAATATAAATATTTATTAAAAATTAATTTTATATAATGAATCTTAAAATATATTATTAATATATTATTAAAGATAATTTATTATTATTATTAATTATTAAAATATTAAATTAAATAATAATATTAAAAATATTAAAAGAATTGTTGATAATATAGTAAAATTAGTTATATTAATTATAACGGAGATTGAATGTTTAATTAAATTGATGTTAATATTAAAATAATTTTTAAATAATGTTAAACAATATGAATTAATAGTTATAAGTAAAAAGTTATGAATATTTATATTTATTAATTAATTTTAGTGTTTCGATAAATAAAATTTATAAAATTAGTAAAAAATATAATTATGAAAATAATTTATAAATAAATATTTTTCTTTTTTTTTAAGGAATAATAATAAAACATGTATTTTTTTTATGATAAAATATAATAAATAAAATAATAAAAGATAAATAAATAAAAAGTAAATATAATTATTGTAATATAATATTCTTGGAGTAATTCCCTTTTGCACAAACGCCCAACTAACATATACGGTATTTAATAAAATATCGTATCAGAAAAAACGCCTTCTAAAGTGATAATTGTTAACAAAAGAAAAGTTTTGAAAGAAAAATTAAAAAGGATTAGAATTCAAAAATTAAAAATCTCAAAAATTTTAGAGAAAAGAAAAACACAAAATAATGAAACATCAAAAACTACTCCAAAATACATTGCAATTGTTAATTCTAATTATTTATTAAATAAAAGGAAGAGAGAGAATGACTCTAGTACAGATCATAATATCTATAAAAAACAAAGAATTAAACATTTAATTAATTTAGGAAAACAAACATTAAACGATAATCATACTCCTATAAAACAAAATGATAATTTTAACAAATCAAATGAAAATGTTAATACTGAAAATGAAACGAATAAAACAAGCATTGATACAAATAAACAAATAAATAGTATTGATTTAGATACTCCGCAAACATTCCTAGAAGCAGTAACTAGTGTTGATAAGGATAAATGGATAGAAGCAATATCAAGCGAGCTTGAAAATCTCTACAACAACAAAACCATGTCCTTAGTAAAGAAGCTACCTGAAGGAAGAAAACCTATTGAATACAAATGAGTATTCACAAAAAAATATAACGATAAAGGAGAACTTGAAAAATACAAGGCTAGACTAGTAATCAAAGGATTTAAACAAATTGAAGGCATTGATTATGACAAAACATACTCTCCCACGTTATCTGTTGAAAGCATGCGCTTAGTCATCGCAATAGCTTCATTACATAAATGGAAAATACAACAATTAGACATCAAAGCCGCATACCTAAATGCTCCTCTGAATGAAGAAATTTATATGACAATTCCAGAAGGAGATCCAAACTATAAACACGGTTTTTGGAAATTAAACAAAGCCTTATATGGATTGAAACAAGCAGGAAGAATGTGGAATATAACAATCTCTAATTTCCTGAAGAGTATAGGTTTTACTCAACTTAAAAGTGAACAATGCTTATTTTCAAAATCAAATTCCCAAAAAGAAACTACTTGCATTGTTGCATTATATGTAGATGATATGCTTATTACAGGCTTAGATAATGAAATAAATTCCACTGTTGAGCTAATTAAAAATAAATTTAAAATATCAAAATGTAGTCCAGTAAATCATATACTTGGAATAACTGTTGAACCTACTGAATATGGATATAATATTTCACAAAAGAAATATATTAACGATATCTTAAAAAGATTCAAAATAAATGAAAATCAAAAATCCTCTACTCCTTGTGTAGGTGAAAACATTAAAGAAATTAACAACGAACCATTCGATAATAGTATCTATCAAAGCGCTGTAGGCTCTCTCATACATCTAGCAAAATGCACAAGACCTGATATTGCTTGTGCAGTAAACAAAGCATCAAGAAAAAATAAAAATCCAAATATGACTGATTGGAAAAAGGTACTACAAATATTTAAATATATTAACCAAACCAAAGACTATTACCTACAATACAAAAGAGATGGAAATCTTAATGGCTATACTGACTCCGACTTCGCTGGAGATTTAACCAATAGTAAATCTACATCTGGAAATATCTACTTCCTAGCTTCAGGACCAGTCTTATGGATGTCAAGACAACAACAATGTGTCTCAAGATCCACTGCCGAAGCAGAATATGTTGCATTATCGGAGGCCGTCGCAAATGGTTTATGGTTAAAAAATATTCTTGAAGAACTATTTAGCAAAAAATTCAAAATAAATCTCTATGGTGACAATAAAGCCAGTCTATATTCCGCCGAAAATTTCGCTATTGGAAAAAGACTAAGACACATACGTGTAAGTTACCATTTCTTCAAGGAACATGTTGAAAATAATAATGTTATTTTACAACATATCAAATCCGAAGACAATCTTGCAGATGTACTTACAAAAGATGTCAACGGAAATAAAATGTTATTCTTCGCAAACAAAATTTTCAAGAAAAATCTTGTTTAGGGGGGAATGTTAAAATAATCACATTTTATTTTATATTTTTATATTATTAAAATTATATTTTTATATTCTTATATTATTATCAATATTATATTTTTATCTTATATTAATATTTTATTCTTATATTTTTATGTTGTGTAACATTTATCTATGTGTATTAATTCATAGAATTATCACATGATTAAATATGTAATTTTTACTATAAAAATAATTATTTTTATTATCTTAAAAAAATGAGTTCTTTACATTAATAAAATTTATGTATTAAATAAATACAAAAATAAATAAAGTTTATTATAAAAAAAAAAACACATACTTTTCTCAGAAATGAATATATTTACATTAATCTTTTTTAAAATAATTTAATAAAAAAAAAATTAAACAATAATATATTTTATATAAAATTAAAGAAAAGAGGGCAAATGAAGAAATCCAGGAATCAAAAATATAATATAAAAAAAATAAAAAGGATAAACCATAATAAAATAGATTATTAAAGAAATAATTTTTTTTTAAATATCTCTTCTATTTTTTTTTTTTTTTTAAAAAAAAAAAACCAGAAAAGATATAAAGAGATATAGTTTAGGTTGAATACTTTATCATTTTTTCATCCTTATATTCCATCCTAATGATTAGGTTTTACTTAAAATAATTAATATAATAATTAATAATAAA
The DNA here is from genome assembly GCA_016946835.1 of Neocallimastix lanati (nom. inval.). NCBI lineage: Eukaryota > Fungi > Neocallimastigomycota > Neocallimastigomycetes > Neocallimastigales > Neocallimastigaceae > Neocallimastix > Neocallimastix lanati (nom. inval.). Next base: position 656,260 of record JACVTC010000036.1, read on the forward strand.
TGTTAAAATATTCACATTTTATTTTATATTTTTATATTATTAATATTATACTTTTATATTCTTATATTATTATTAATATTATATTTTTATATTCTTATATATTAATATTTTATTCTTATATTTTTATGTTGTGTAACATTTATCTATGTGTATTAATTCATAGAATTATCACATGATTAAATATGTAATTTTTACTATAAAAATAATTATTTTTATTATCTTAAAAAAAATTAGTTCTTAAAATTAATAAAATTTATGTATTAAATAAATACAAAAATTAAATAAAGTTTATTAAAAAACACATATACTTTTCTCAATAAAAAATATTAGTATTTATATTTGATTATTATTAAAATTGATTAATGATTTATTTTTTTTATTAAAATGAATATATTTACATTAATCTTTTTTAAAATAATTTAATAAAAAAAAAATTAAACAATAATATATTTTATATAAAATTAAAGAAAAGAGGGCAAATGAAGAAATCCAAGGATCATAAATATAATATAAAAAGAATAAAAAGGATAAACCATAATAAAATAGATTATTAAAGAAATAATTTTTTTTTAAATATCTCTTCTATTTTTTTTTTTTTTTTAAAAAAAAAAAAAAAAAAGAAAAGATATAAAGAGATATAGTTTAGGTTGAATACTTAATCATTTTTTCATCCTTATATTCCATCCTAAAGATTAGGTTTTACTTAAAATAATTTATTAATATAATAATTAATAATAAAAAATATTAGTATTATTATTTATATTTGATTATTATTAAAATTGATTAATGATTTATTTTTTTTATTAATGATTAAAGTTATATATTATTAAAGCTTTGTTATTCAAATTTTATTATTTAACTTTTATAACTTTGATTTTTATTATTTAACTTTTATTAATATTAATTTTTAATTTATATGTAGAATTTATCATGAAGAATATTTTGTTTTATGTTTTTTGTTTTTAAATCTTAATAAATATAAATAAATAGATATATAGATATATAAATTTAGAAAAAATAAAAAAAGAGGTTTCATCAATAATAATAAAACCTTTTTTTTTTATCTATAAATATTGAATATTAAGTATCTTTTATATTTTCTGTAAATTTATTATTGAATATTTAATAAAACAAAATTGTTTTTTTTTTTTTTTTTTTTTAAATTTATTTACTCAAAATAAAATGGTATATTATTCATTTTCATCCTTTTTTTTTTATTCTTGACGATGAATAATAATTAAATCTTAAAAAAGTATTTTCATCTTCATATTTATATATCTACATAAATATTTTTATTTAATTTTATTTATTTAAAATAACAACAAAAGCATGAATAAAAAAATAAAAATGAAAAAATTGCAAAAGAAAATATAACAAGTAAAGATTAAAGATTTAATATTAAAAAAAAAAATTTTTTTCTTTTCTCTTTACTATCTTTACTATATGTTTTTTTTTATTTTGTTTGCTTTGTTTCATTTTACATAATAAATAAATAAATAAATAATGAATTTGAATATATTAAAAATTTTTCTTTTTTTTTTTTTTATTATTTTTATTTTTAATATTTTTTTAAATTTTTAAATTTTTTTTTTTTGTATTGATTTTCAGTCTTAATAGAATATTCTATTTGCATTATTAAATAACCATTAAAAATAAAATTATTACAATTTAATAAATAATAAATAAATAATAAATAATAAATAATAAATAATAAATAATAAATAATAAATAATAAATAATAAATAATAAATAATAAATAATAAATAATAAATAATAAATAATAAATAATAAATAATAAATAATAAATAATAAATAATAAATAATAAATAATAATAATAAATAATAAATAATAATAATAAATAATAAATAATAAATAAATAATAAATAATAAATAATTGAATAATAAATAATAAATAATAAGTAATAAATAATAAATAATAAATAATAAATAATAAATAATAAATAATAAAAAATAAATAATAAATAATAAATAATAAATAAATAAATAAATAAATAATAAATAATAAATAATAAATAATAAATAATAATATATATAATTAATAATTAATATTAACTACATAAATATTAGAAATATTAGACAAAATATATATAATAATCTTTTAAAAGGTATGATTAATTCTAATCTTCTATTTTTTTTTAATTATTATTCAATTATTAATGAATACTCTTTATTATTCAATTATTTCTTCTTTCTTCTTTCTTCTTTATTATTTTATTATTTAATGATTTATTATTATTTATTATTTATTTTACTATTTATTTATTTATTTATTAAATAATAAAATAAAACATAAAAGAAATTAAAAAAAAATTAATAACAGCAAATAAAAAAACGGTTTATAAATCACTCTCATGATAAACATTTAACAGTTAATAATATAAGAAAAAAAATAAAACGGATATATATATATATAAAATAAAGGTCATTGATTTATTTTTAATATATAATCATTGTTTATATCTTTGATAGTCATAGTGTAGATAATTATTAAAAAAAAAAACTAAAATATAAAAAAAAATATTTGTATTTTTAAATAAAGTGAATATAAAATAATATTTGATGTTATAATTATCAGTAGTTTATATTGATTATAAAAAATTAAAATTAAAAAAAAATCAATCATATTTAAAAAAGGTGTCTATTATAAATAATTAAATGATAATAATAATACATAAATAAAAAAAAACAAAGTCTTTCCTTCTTTTTTTTTTTCCTACTCTAATTTATAATATGAATTATTAATAAATTAAAATCTCATTGGTTAAATCTTTTTTTTTATATTTTTCAATTTTCATTTTTCAATTTTCCATTTTTATTTTATTTAATTTTATTTTGGGCTTAATGTATTCAAAAAACATAAAGCTTAATAAAAAAAATATAAAAAATTTAAAAAGGTTTTAAAAAGATTTTAAAGAGGAGTCATTTTAATTTAAATTAAATTAATTTTTTACTTTTTATTTATATTTATTCTAATTATATATATATATACGTTTGGTTTTATTTTTAATATTTGAAATAATAAATAAATAAATAAATAAATAAATAAATAAATAAATAAATAAAAGACTTAACAAAAATTACTATTTTTTCCTTTTTTTTCCCATTTTAAAATAGGAGGGAACGATCATTTAATTTACTTTTAATAAATCAAAACTTTTTTCAATATTAATAAAAAAAATAGAAAATAAATAAAAATTTTAATTCTCCTTTTATTTATTTTTATATTTATTTATTTATTTGCTTAACAGTAAAATTTATTTATATTATATTAAATTCTATTTTTTTTATTGTTATTTTTGTTTTTTTTTTTCTATTGGTTTAAAATTTAATTTAGAATTATTCCTCCTTTATTTTTTTTTCTTTTAAAGTGATTATTAATCTAAAGGAGGGGTAAAAAAGTTTTGATTAAATAATTCTCTATCTTTAATATTATAAAATATATATATTTCTAATTTTCTTAAACACAATAATTTCACATTCATAATAGCCTATTTTAAATGGTTGTAAATTAGCTTTTATACAATTAAAATTACTTTTTTTCTTCTTCTTCTTCTCTTTTCTCTTAATAAACTTTTACATCTATTGAGTTATTTGTTATTATTAAATGATTTTATATTATTTATAGTTAAAAGAGTTTTTTTTAAATAAAATAAAAAAATAATATTTAAATATTCCCTTTCTAGTGGTTGCACAATGTGGTATTAATAAAATTTAAATATTTCATAAAATAATGGTTTAAAAAATTTTAATTCTAAATATTTATCAAATATATTTAATATATATTATATATATTAATTTAATATATAAATAGTAAAGTATTTAAAAAAAAACATGTTTAATTTATATTTAATATATATAAATGCTAATATAAAGGAAAAAGCATTAACAAATAAAAAAAAAATTAAAATTTTAAAAAAAATTACAATTCTAAAAAAATAAAAAATTACTTGAAACATTTTAAATTAAATTTATATTAAATAATATATAATTTTTTTATTTAAGTATTAAATTGTTGACAATTTCGCCATGAAATTCAAAAAAAAAAAAAAAAAAAAAACCCAAACATATATTAAATAATAGTAAAAGATATTTATTATTCTATTGTTCTAATCCATCCTATTTATAATTTATAATTAATTAATATTAAATAATAATATTATTCACCATTTAATTTAAAATATTAAATAATAAATTAAATATGCAGTATTTCACTATTAAATTCAACATATTAACATTGTAAATAGTAAATAGGAAATATGGAGTATTCACTATTGGATTTTAAATATTAAATAATTGATAGTATACATATATTCACTATTAAATTTAAAATGTTAATAAATATGGAATATTTACTATTAAATTTAAAACAGTAAATAACAAATAGTAAATAGTAAATATTAAATATTCACTATTAAATTTAAATATGCATTATAATAAATAAATAAATAAATCTTATATTATATATATATTTTTTCTTTATATCCATTCGTCCATCCATAATAATTTTTTTTTTTACAAAATTAGCTTATTGTAACAAATAATACATATAATGAATACCATAAATAATATATATACAAATTTTTATTTTTGAAAATTATTATAAATAAACATAAAGAAATCTGCATATTTTTTCTATTACTATAAAAGAATATAATTAAATCTATTGTAATTTAAATCAAAAAAAAAAAGGAAATCATTAATAATTTTCAAAAATAAAAATAAAAATAAATAAATATAAAAAAGTATAGTAAATAATGAAAATAAAAAATATACAGTGTAGTACTATACAATAGTAATATAAATAATAGAAATAAAAATAAAAATTAAGCTAAAACTCAAAGCCTTGTTTGTAATTTAGATATATATAATTTATATTTTATATTCTTAATAATGAATAATAAAATTAACAAAATAACTATGAATTCTTTTAATTTTATATTGTAATATTTAATCCACATTTATTAGGACGTTTTTATTGAGATTTTAAGTATTAGTTGTTGATTTATGATATTTATTTATTTATTTATTTATATTCATATAATATATATACTAAACATATATACATGTATATTTATTTATATACATATATACCATATATTTATTTTAATTTATATTTATTTATTTATTTATTTATTTATTTTTATCCCTCTTCATTTTGGTCATAATTTAATAATTTAGTCATCATAAATTTTAATTTTATAAATAATTACTATATTTATGAAATTAATTTTAATTAATAATAAAAATAAATAAATATATATATATATAATGGATTAAATAAATTTTAATAAAACTATAAAAAGAAATATATTTAAAAAGTTTAAATTTTTAATTAACAAAAAGAAAAAAAATTTTTTTTTTATTAAAATAAATTTTAAAACAAAATAAATTTAAGCACTTCATTCTATTTCATTTTTTTTTATTTAAAAAAGAAGTATTTTTATTCGAAATAATATGAGTATATTAAATAAATAAATAAATAAATAAATAAACAAAAAATAAATAATATAATTTAAAATGAATAATAAAATTTATAATAAATAATAAAATTTAAAATGAATAATAAAATTAAAATGAATAATAAAATTAAAATGAATAATAAAATTTAAAAGAAAAAAAAAGTTAATAATAATAATAATAATAATAATAATAATAATAAAATTTTAATAATTTTTTTTTCAATATATTTCCATTTAATTTATAAAATTTTCAATTAATTATTCTTTCACAAGAGCATGAAAAGGTTGTTTAAATTAGTTTTAGAATTATTATTATTCTTTTTGTCCGTTTTAATTAGAATAATCATTATTATTAATTATTATTGCTATCATTAATTACTATTATCATTATTTAATAATACTATACAATAATTTTAAAATAATTTTTATATTTTTATTTATTTTTTTTATCGTTTTAAACTATTATAATATTAATTGTTTAATTAATATATGCTTCAGTATAATGAAACTTTAAATTGTTTTATCCAAGGTCATTTCTTGTCATATGTAATATCCAAACTATGAAATAATATATACATTATAACTTTTAATTAAGTATTGCTTAAAATAAATAATAATAACCCTTTCCTTTCCTTTTTTTTTTTTATTATAGCCTATTATTATTTTTTTTAATTACTCCTGGTGAGTTATTCATCCCAACATATTTATTTTTTTATTAATTATTGAAATATCATAACAATAGAAAATAATAATAGCAAATAAAAATAATATTTAAGGCATAGTTATTTTTTTTTTAAAAAAAAATTGATATATTAATTATAATCTAACCTTTTATATTATAAATTTAGATGTGGAAATTTTATTTTTTAATAAAGATGTCATATTTTTTCTATATGCTTATATTTTATTTAACAAAATGTTTATATTATTTCAATATATAAATAATATGTTATTTCATATATTATAAATAATGCTACAATATAAATTATTTTTCATAAATATATTATTATACTGAGACAAGATATATTATTCTCTGTGACGAAACCATAAGAAAGAATATGCTATATATTTTTGTAATAATTTTTGATCATTTTTTTTCTTTTTAATTTAACTTAAATTTTAATTCAAAGTTGATTTACTCTATTTAAATTAAATTAATTTTTATTAATATTTATTTATTTATTTATATAAACATTTGTTCATTTATTTATAAGTAGAATTTATTTATTAATTATTTTTATTTATTATATATATTTAATTTTCACATACATTATTTTAATAAAACTTACTATCGTATATTATATTTATACTGTTAAATATATATTAATATCCTTAGCCTTTTTTTAAATAAAACACAAATTAAAATCTAAATCTTAATTAATATTTTTTTTATTTATTTTAATCACAATAATAGTTAAAATTGAAATAGGATCCAATATTTATAAAGTTAAACCAATAATATTTCAGTTTGTGTTATACAAAAATATTAAATTTTTGAATGTTTTTTATTGTTTTTTTTTTTTTTTATTTTTTTTTATCTTCTTTTTCTTTTTAAACTTTATTTAAATGAAAAAAAAAATAAATCCTTATAAACCATTAAAATAAATAAAAAGAAGATATAATTTTTATAATTCATATATTATAATATATTATAAATATTATTGCATATATATTAATGTATTTTAGAATTTCTTTTTATTTTTTTTATTTTTATATATAATAAGTATATTATATAATTTTTTATATGTAGTTGCTTTATATGTTTAATTTAACAATACCACATCTCATCCTTTGTTTTTTTTGTATATTTGTCTTTTAATATGATTCAATTGTATTGGTTCCTTTCCATGTATAATACAATACACTATAATATATAGTTAATAGTTAGGAAATGAAGAATAAAAAGAATAACACTAATAGAGAAATAGAAAAAAAATTTTGATCAATAAATAAATAAATAAATAATAAATAAATAATAAATAATAAGAATAATAAATAATAAGAAAAATAAATAATAAAATAATAAATAATAAGAATAATAAATAATAAATAATAAATAATAAATAATAAATAATAAATAATAAATAATTAAATAATAAATAATAATAAATAATAAATAACAAATAATAAATAATAAATAATGAAACAAATAATAAATATAAATAAATAGAAAATAAACTATTTTAAAAATATGGATTTAATTATTTATACATTAAATAAATATATATATAAAGGTATAATAATATATTATTATATGTATTTCAATATAGGTTTGATGATATAATTTATTTATTTATTTTTAATTTTTTAATTCTTGATATTAATTTATTATGTAAGAATTTTTTCATTTTTTTAAATAATATTTATCTTCTATTTTATTATTAATTAAACTTTTTCTTTTTTAATTTATATCTAATTAATATTTTTTTTTCATTTTAATCTATTTATTTATTTATATGTTTTATATTTATTTATTTCTACAGTTTACCATTTATTTATTTTATAAAATAAAAAAAGAACTTTAAATTAAAAATAGTTATATTAATATCAAATATTATTTGCTTTTTTTTTTTTTATTTTTTTTTTTATTTTTTTTTTATTTTTTATATTTTATATAAATATATAAATAAATTTCCTTTTTTTTTTTTTTTTTTTTTTTTTTTTAATTATTATTTTTTCGTACATTTACTTAGTTTGACTTATAATAATATATTTTATATTATTGTTTCATTTTAATGCATATTCTTTATTTTTAAAGGATATATATATATTAACACTTATTTAATGAATAAATGTGTTTTTTAATAGATAACAGTCTCTTGTTTATTATTTTTTCAAACAAAAACTAATTGTATATATATAACGCTCAAATATTACTTAAACTATTTTTTTTTTAAAACTCAAAAATTGAATAAAGTAAATTACTTTTTAGCTTTTTCAAACAAAACAAAAACAAAAATTAATAATAAAAAAATTTATTTTTATTTGTAATAATTTTCATTTGTAATATATATAATAAAACTATACAAATAAAAATAAATATATATAATAAAAAAAAAATAAAAAATAAAATAAAACTAAAAACAATAAACTAAAAAAACAAAAACTAAAAAAATAAAATTTTTAATATATTCTTTAATAAAACAGTGCTATTTTAATAAAAAATATTTTATTAATAATACCATTCAAGAAATAAGTAATAATATTAATAAAAGAAAAGAAAAAAAAAAAAAAATTAAGTCAATCTCTTTATTTTTTTTTTATTTATCAAAAATAATATTTTTTTTATTAAAACTTTTAAATAAATAATATATTAAAATGAACAGTATAAATAGTATAACTGCTAAAAATGGTATAGGTGGTGGTATAAATGGTATGAACGGTATGAACAATATTGACGAAAGAATATTTAAAATACCTCCAAAGAAGGTAATAAAAACTAATCAAACTTATAAGGCTCAATATTCACAAGAAATATCTTTTAAGAAAGGTGATTTCTTTTACGTTATTGACGAAGATGATTTATATTATTATATTATCAATCCAGCAGAAAAAATTTCTGGTAAAATTTTTAATTATATTTATTTATTTATTTATTTATTTATTTATTTTTTATTTATTTTTTTATTTATTTTTTTATTTTTTCTTTTGTTGAATTGTTTTTTTTTATTCATTTTATTTTATTTTATTGCATATATATATGTTGAATTTAATTTTTTTTTATTTGTGCAAATATATATATTTAGTTAATAATTAAATGTAAAGTTTAAAATATATTATATAAGGCAAAAATAAAAAATAAATGTATATATAATATATATATATTTTATATTTTTTTACGTATTTAAAATGATATTTTAATTTAATATCAAAAATAAATACTATTTAGTTTAAAATATTTATTAAGAATAAATTTATTATGTATATATTTATTGTTTATTTATAATTTTATTTATAATATTTTTCTTTAATATATTTTAATCTATTTTTTTCTATTCTCATTTACCCATTTATATATATATATATTTTTTTTTAGGTCTTGTCCCAAAAATTTTTTGTGATGCTCTTGATAAATCTGTTAAGCGTAAAACTCAATATGCTGATTATACTTATAATAGTTTAAATAGAGGAAAATACAGAGCTGAATATAATAATAATCCTCAGAAGGATAAATTTGATAGTAATGGCAATAAATATACCATTAATAATAGTGATGTTCCAAAGAAGGATGCTTTTTCTGCTAAAGTAGTTCATTGTGGACCTGTTGAAAATGATCGTTTTTTAATTACTATCGAAGTTACTTATCCTTCCTTAAATAAAAAATTGATTATTAAGCGTTTATATGATGACTTTTTCGCTATGCAATCTATTTTATTAAAACTTTTCCCAAAGGAAGCTGGTCGTGTTGAACGTTATGAAAGAATAATACCCTTTGTTCCACCTGCTCCAAATAAGGTTATGAGTAATTTTAATAATAAAAATCATATTGGTAAGTATAGAGAAGAATTAAATTCCTATATAAAAGAAATTACCAGAATGCCTTACAGAATTCAAAGTTCCTTCCCAGTTAAACGTTTCTTTGTACTTCGTGCCGACGATACTGAAACTGAATTATCTTTAAGTCGTAGTGAATCTGTTGATAGTTACGATGATGGTGATGACTTTTTAGATTTACTTTCTGATTATGAAGAAACCTATTTACCTCTTAAGATTGTATTTGAACATAGACCTTATCGTATGGAAATTTCAGATAAAATAACCTTTGACCAATTATGGATAAAAATTGAAGATTATCTTGATTTAGATATTGTAGATGTATACTTTAAGGATGAAGAAGGTTATGAAATACCATTATTAAATGATATAGATCTCGGTAACTTTATAAGAACAAGAAAATATCATCTTCTTTTATATGTTGAATAAAAATAAATTAATAATGAAAATTAAAAAATAAGAATAAGTAATTAAAAATTAAAAATAAAGTTAAAATTAAAAAAAAAAAATAAAAATAAAATTAAAAATTAAAATTAAAATAAGAAATAAATAAATAAATAAATAATAACAATAACAATAACAATAATAAAAAAATAATAATAAACAAAAACAAAAACAAAAACAAAAAAAAACAGTAAATCAATTAAACTAAGAAAAATAAAATCTTTTTTATTTCATTTCAATTTATTATTATTATTATTATTATTTTATTTATTTATTTGTTTATTTTTTAAGGAAGAAAAATAATAATAATAATAATAATAATAATAATAAAAACAAATAAAATATATAATAAATAAAAACAAAAAATAAAATAAGAAAAGACAAATCTAAAGAAAATGTCAAATATTATTTTTTTTCAATAAAAAAAATATTTGAACAAAAAAAAAATTTTTTTTTTTTTCAAAATTCAAAATTCAAAATAAATTAACAAAAAATAAAATAAAACAAAATAATAAATATATATAATTCAAAATAAATCAAATAAATCAAATTAAATAAAAAATAAAAAATAAAAAACAAAACAAAAAAATTTATATTATTATCTTTTATTTTTATTTTTGTTTTTATTATTATTTTATTATTAATTAATCCTTAAAGATCCATTAATTATAAAATAATAAATAAATGCATAAATAAAAATGAAAAAGAATATATTTATATATCATATATAAAAGAAAATAATTATAAATTGTTTATTAATAAGAATTTAAAATAAATTAATTATCAAATATATGAAAAATACAATAACTTTACACAGTACAAATATTTGACATATTCTTTCATTTATAATTCACTAAAGAAAAATATTGTTTTTATTCAATATTATTTTATTTTATTTTTATTTTAATTTTTTATTTTTATTATATTTTTATTTTTAATATATACATTTTCATTATTAATATTATATATATAATATATATAAAAGAAAAATTCATATTTCTATACAACAAAAGTAATAATCTTTACAATCACATATATTCTACATTATTTTTTTTTTTTTTTTTTTTTTTTTTTTTTTTTTTTTTTTTTTTTACAAATTATTTGGTTTAAATATTAATTACACCATTTAAAAAAAAAAAAAAAAAGCAAAAATTGAATAATATATTTATATATATTATAATATCTATAAATATTATTCTTTTAATTTTTTTTTCTATGAATGGGAAAAAAAAACTTATGATAAAAAAAAAAGTAAAAAAAAAAAAAAAAAAGTCAGGAAATATGGGGGAAAATATTAGAAATTAAAAAATAAAAGAAAAAATATCTCCAAAAAAAAGTAAAAAAAAAAAAAAAAAGAAGAAAAAAAAGAAGATAATGATTATGGAAGAAAAAAAATTAATCATTATAATTATAGGCAAAAAAATATATATATATATATAAATAATATTTTAGAATATATATATATATATATATATAAATCTTTTTTTTTATTAAAATTAGAATAAATGATATTATAGTTAATATTTTTTAATTTTTAATTTTTTTTTTTTTTTTTTTTTTAATTAGAAAAATTGTAGTATTATTAATATAATTTTTTCTTTCTTTCTTTCTTTATATCTATTATTTTTTACCCCTTAATTTCTTTTCTTTCATTTTTTTTTTTTTTTTAAAGAGTAAGAAACAAGTAGGGGAAAAAAAAATAAAATTTAATTTTAGTCGTTATATCATTCATTAATAATAATAATTAAAAAAAAAAAAAAACATAATTAATAATTAATAATTTATTAATAAATTATTATAATTATTATTTTTTTTTTATTCTTAATATAATATAATATAATAATTTTAATTAAAAAAGTTTAAAAGAAAAAAAAAATATAAAATAAAAAATAAAAAAAAAAATAAAATAAAATAAAAATGATCATAAAAAAATATAATGAAGAAAAAGAAAGAAAACAAGTTTAATTTATTTTTATTTTTATTCTCTTATTCTTCTTATCATATTATTATTATTATTATTATTATTATTATTATTATTATTATTATTTTAACTTTATTATAATTGAATTTGAATTTGCGTCATTAGAATTTGAATAACCGTTACATTCTTTATAATTAATTTTAACAGAGGAGATGAAGACCATCATTTTTTTTTTTTAACAAATCACAGAATTGTTTAAATGTATTACTAATGAGAGTATTTAACTTTAATAATAAAATAAGAATCATATAATTGGTGAAAATTTTCTAACTATTGTAAAGGTGATATTAAAGAAAGAACTAGATAAATTACTGATACTATTGTGAAGTTTTTATTTTTTTTTACTGACCAATTTTTTGAGTTTATGAATGAACGTCATGTAAAAAATTTGTTGAATACACCTCCGTAATGGCAGATGCCAAGAGTGAAAGTTTGAATAATATAGAGTTGAGTTCATAGTCCATAATAATTGTTAAGACATTTAAAATAATAATACTGTAGAATTTCAACTGGAAATATTCTAAAGGTAAGAATTCATATAAAGTAAAATAATGAAGATAATAAAATATTAATATAATAATCAGTATAGTAGAAGAAAGGAAATAAAGTTTAAAGTTTACAATCATTGCTGCTGTAAAAATAAATAAATAAATAAATAAATAAATAAATAAATAAATAAATATAAAAAAGTACGACACTTCATTCTTCTTTTTTAAATAAAATTAAAAAAAAAAAAAATTTTTTTATTATTTATATATTTATATATTTATTTATTTATTTATAAAAAAATAAATTATATGATTATAGATAATGGATATATATATGTATTTTTTTTTAAAATTAAATTTTCTTCTTCTATAAATTATAGGATAGGAATTATATATCATATTATTACTAATTAGAAGTGTAAATAATGGTAATATTTTATTTATTATTACTTCATTTTTAATGGTTCTAAATTATTATTATTACTATTTTTATTATTTTTAAATTTTTCCTTTAAAAAAAAAAATTAATTAAATAAATATAACTTTTTTTCTTTTTTTTAAAGGAATAATTGAATTAAAGAACCTAAAACTACAAAAGCCATAGAGGTCATTACGAAAGTCTTTGGGGCATCACCAGTATTTTCATCTAAATTAACTTTAGTATTGGTACTACCTTCATTTAAATCTACTGGATTTGGATAGGAGGTACCATCAATGTTAATTCCGTTTGCTTCTTGTCTAATGGATGGACATTGAACACCATTTGGTGTATAATTATTTTTCACGGCATATTTTGTTAATTGAATATAATTATCGGTATTATTTCTGAAAGCTCCGTAACATGGATCATATAAACCAAAGGTACGAACACCACCATTAGCTACGGTATTATTCACATGAACAAAGAAAATATCTATATCGCCAACATTACCAATTTCAGCATCACAAGTACCACCAGCATGATTACCGAAACCACCAATGGTAATGGTACGACTATATTCTTCTTGAGTAATACCACCAACATTACCATACATATTACATAATGGTTTCACAGTAGCAGAGAAATATTTAGTATTGGTGAAATCTCTAGTAACAATTTGTCCAATAAATGTAATTTGTGCATTAGAAGTTAAACATTCTAAATCACGATTACATGCTGAAGCCATAGCAGCACCAGCAATACTAAGAGCACCACAAATGTAAGATAAAAGTTTCATTTTAATTGATTTTGATTTATTTATTTTTATTTCTTTTATTATTATTATTTTTTTTTTCTATAATCCTGTTTATTAAAATTATGAATAGAATTATTATTAATAAAAAAAAAAGTATATATATAAATATAAATAATTAATAAATAAAGAAAAAATAATAATAGAAAGATGTATATAATAATATATAAAAATATATTTCTCTATTTACTGTTTAAAAAAGTTTTTTTTTCTTCTATTTTACTCTATAAAAAAAAATATTAATTATATATTTTAATTTATAAATAAAATAAATATATATATATATATTTTTTAAACTTTTATGATTTTTGGGAATAAATTTGATATTATTTATATAAAAAAAATTTTTTTTTTTTATTTAAACCTTCTATCTAATGGACAATATAATAAATTATAAATATTAATAAATATAATGATATATTAAATTGATATAATAATAATAATAATTTTTTTTTTATTTTATAAAATGATTAAAATTAAAAAAAAAATTTAAAATTTAAATTTTAAATTGAATTTAATTATAATTTTAAGCAAATAAAAATGAAAATATAATAAAATTGAAGATATAATGAAATAAAAAATATAATGAAAATGAAAAGAAGAAATGAAAATTGTTAATATATATATTTTTTTTTTAATTATAAAAAATAAAATTTAAATTTTATTATATATTTATAAAATTATTATTTATATATTTTAAATGATTAAATAGATTAAATTTAATTAATGATTTTTTTTTTTTTTTTTTTTTAAATTTTAAATTTTTAAATTTTATATCAATTTTTTTTTTTTTTTTTTTTTTTAATTTAAATTAACTAAAAAAAAAGTTTAAATCTTTAATTTTTTTCATTAAAATATAAATTTAATGCTTTATGAACCATTGATTCAAGTGCATTGGAATAAATGTCATCAAATCATTTCATTGAATTTAACTCTAAAATATAAAAAAAAAAAAATTAAAAAATAAAATAAAAAACTTTTTATTTTATTTTATTTTATTTTAAACTTTTTTATTTTATATTATTTTATTTATTGTTTTTATATTTATTTATTTTTTTAATTATAATAATAAACTTCATTATTTAATTCCATTAATTTCGTTTTCTTTAGTTTTATATATATATTAACTATATTAAAAACTAGTTTATTAAAAACTAGTTAAGTAAAACTATTATATTTATCTATCTAATTTTTTTTTTATCAATAAAAAATAATTTAAAAATAATTTAATTTAAAAAATATATATACATATATATATACATATTATATATTTTTATACACGAATAATTTTCAAGAATTAATGAATAATTAAATAAAATTAAAATTAATTAAACAATTTATAATTATAAATTCAATTAAATAACTTTTTTTTTTTTTTTTTTATAAAATTATGAATTATAATTTTATTTTTATTTTCTTGCTTATTCTTATTATTTTATTTTATTTCATGAATAAATCAACCAAATTTTATTATTTAATTATTTAATTATCATAATTAATTAATCCATGAAATAATATTAATTTAATAATAATCCATTAATTTTTTTTAATTAGTCCATGATAATAATCCATAAAAATAAAATTTTTGATTTTTTTTTTTTTTTGGTTTATTTTGATAGTAATAAAATTTATATATATAAAGTTTCTTTTTTTTTATACCTAAATAATCCTAAAAATAATAATAATAATAATAATAATAATAATAATAATCCATAACATCAATATATGAAACTTTTTTTTATTTATTATTAAACTTCATCATCACCTTTTTTTTTTTTTTTTTTTTTTTTTTGTATTTTTAATTAATTAATTAATTAATTAATTAACTAATTAGAAATGCAATTAGGATGATTATAGTCTATCTTTCCATCATTTTATTTTTGAATGGCATTCCTAAATCAATGATTTAAATTCATTCGAACTTTAAAATTAAACTAATAAAATGTAATTGAGTATAAAATAATAATAATAATTATAATAATAAAATGTTAAAAGAAAATTTTATTCATAGGATAAAAAAAATATATATTTATATATGTATTAATATATATAAAATATATATAAAAATTTCATATATTAATTGATAATATAAAATTATTCCATTATTTAGTGATTTATTAGATAAAAAAAAAGATGCATTACTACAAACTAATATTACTAATTTTGAAAGAATTAATATTATTAATTATACTATTATAATTATACTAATTAATAATTATAATTAATGATAATATAATAAAAATTGATAATAATATTTAATGAAAAAATACTAATAATAATAATAGTTAATGGTAAAATAAAAAAAAATAATTATAATTAGTGATAATATAATAAATAATAATAATAATTAATGTTAGTATAATAAAAAATAAACTAACGTATTGTAATTGATTTAATGTATTGATAATATTTTAAAAGATTTTTTTTTTTTTTTTGAATATATGTAATGTATTACCATAATACATCAATAGTTCTAAAAAAAAAAAAATAATAATAATAAAAAACTATTAAACTATATATCTATATATATTTAGATATATCTATAATATTTTTATTTTAAATATAATAAAACAAAAAATGATTAATATGATAAAATAAAGATAAATTATTTTAAATAATAAGCAAAAAAAAAAAAATACATGAAGTCATGTTCTTAATAAATAATAAATAAATAATAAATAAATAATAAATAAATAATAAATAATAAATAATAAATAATAAATAATAAATAATAAATAATAAATAATAAATAATAAATAATAAATAATAAATAATAAATAATAAATAATAAATAATGGAATAATAAATAATAAATAATAAATAATAAATAATAATAAATAATAAATATTAAATAATAAATAATAAATAATAAATAATAAATAATAAATAATAAATAATAAATAATAAATAATAAATAATAAATAATGGAATAATAAATAATAAATAATAAATAATAAATAATAATAAATAATAAATAATAAATAATAAATAATAAATAATAAATAATAAATAATAAATAATAAATAAATAATAAAATAATAAATTAATAAATAAATAAATAATAAGTAATAAATATTTATATATATGGATAGAAGAAAAGATATCAAATAAAGTTATGAAACTTTTTTCAAAGTCAAAGTCTAAATAAATAAAAAAATTAAAAAATAAAAATTAAATATAGAAATATTAAAAGTGATATGAAATAGAAATAAAAACTCTAATTAATAATAAATTTATGTTAATTAAGAAATGTAGTAAAAGCATAAATTTATGTATTGATCTAGTTTTTATTGTATTTCTTATTAGAAATTAATTTATAATGAAAGTAAATTAATATTTATACTTTAATATAGGAAAACTTTATTATAGTAAATAATTATAAAAGAGAAAACATATTTAGAAATAGTTTTATTTCTTTGTCCAAGAATAAGAAATAGTAGATTATAGTAATTCTTGAGATAAAGATATGAAAATAAATATTAATTTTAGGAATAAATGTTAGTTTACATTTTTAATAATGATAAGTAAATGTAATTCTTCTAAATAAATAAAATTTAAATTAAATAATTTTTATAAAACATATAAATTATATCCCCTAAAGAATAAACCTTAAAAGAACCGAACCTGAACTTCGTACTTTATCAAAAGAAATAAAATATTTATGATTAATTAATAATAAACTTTAATAAATATAAAAATAATAATTGGATCATAACTTTTTTTTTTTTTTTTAAAAAAATTAATTTTAATTAGAAAAAAAAAAAAAAAAAGATCATTCTATTATAATGGAAACCATTAACATCAAAAAACTTGGCACTATTTTAAGGAGTGATAATAAATGAAGGAAGGAGGAAGAGCTAAAACCCAATTATTACATAGTATATATCATTATATAATGTTCCAGGTTTTATCCTGGCTGTTAAGGCGTAAGCTTTGAGAGCATAAGGTTCCTGGTTCGACCCCTCCCTATGCCTATAGCGTTTTTTCCACTGGTTTTTCGTTATTAGGTGGTTAGGGTTTTCAGGTAAGTATTATACCCATTTGATACCCCCTATATCTCTAATTCAACTTTCATCAATTTACACTTTTTTTTTTTTTTTTTATAAACCTCTAATTATATGTCTCGATATTATTTAAAATTACAATATAAAATTAATATGGTTTTATAATAAATTTTTATATAATTATATATTTATTTACATATTTATGATTAATGTTATAATAGTTTTTTTTTTATAATAATAATAATTTTATTAAAGTATTATGAAATTTTAATTTCTTAATAATAACTAAAGAAAAAGATTTAGGGTTTAAAATAAAAGCAAAAAACAAAACAAACAAACAAAAAAAAAAAAAAAAAAAAAAAAATAAAATAAAAATAAAAATAAAAATAAAAAATTTTAAATAAATTTTTATTAATAATATTTTAAATAGTCTTTCTATTTAATATATATATATATATTTATTTATAAAAATGTACTTTATCTATATTACTATAATTGAAAAAAAAAATTATGAAAAAAAATATTAATTAATTACTAAATTATCTATTTATTAATATATAAAATATTTGATAAATTTTATGGTTTCAAATGCTCATAGCAATAAAAAAAATTAGATAAAGGATTTATAATTCCATCAAAGTGAATCCTTTTTTTTTTTTTTTTTAAAGACTGGGATTAATGAGATGGGAGAACAATAGGGCCTTCATTCTCTCCCATAAAAAAAAAAAAAAAAAAAAAAAGTATCAGACTTTCATTGAATTATTTGCTATACTAGTTTCGGTGTTAACACGGGCCTCTTTCTCCAAACAGGGCTAATATAAAAAGACAATCCCTACACGTCGCTTTATGCGAGACTGGCTTTGTTTTAGTGTTTTCAGTGATCTGTTGAACCATCATCGAGGAAGGAAAAACTATACTAATCTTCTCTCTCACAGATCAAGTACTTTTTCTATACAAGTAATTATATAATTTAGTATTTATATATTTAAAATAAAAATAAAACTTCATTCTCTCCCGACTAATCTCGACAAATTTACGCAGCTCCACTGCGTTACGTGCTCAATTTTCTCGCTTGTCTCCGTGAGCAGCACTGCGTAACGTGTTCTTAGGGTGTTTTTTGAGTTTAAAATCATAGTATTTTTCAATATATTTGATGATAAAACCATACTGTTATTATAGGATTTAATATAAAAATATATAAAAATATTATTAATAATATAGGATTTATTATAAAAATATTAAATTTTAATATATATATATATATATATATTTTTTAGTCAATAAATAAGTTTAGGAATGAATTATTTAGAACCAAAACATTTAAACCAGAAGATATTATTGTAAGAGGAGGTTCTTCTGGTGGTAATCTCTCTCTCACCTTAACCCTTAAACTCCAGAAGGAACAAAATATCGCCCCCAAGGCAGGATTCTTTTTCTCGCCAGATACGGATTTAACCTTATCTGGAAAAAGTTTCTTCGATAATTATAGAAAGGATATTACGGTGGGTGAAAAGAATGGTACTTTAACCCAGGAAAAATTGGAACAAATTAGAAATTCTGAAATTTATACTTGTCACTTAGGGGATGCGGATCGTACCCACCCTTAGGTTTCACCATTATTTGGTGACTATACAACCTTCCTTAGATCCTTCTTTGTAGTTGGAGGAGATGAAATGACATTAGATGACACATTAAGAGTAGTTGATAAGATCAAGGCCAATGGACATGAGGTAGAATTAATTAATAAAGAAGGAATGTGCCTTGTCTTTAATATTAGTGGAAGTTTCACCCCAGAAGGTAAAGAAGCTAATGTTGCTGTTGAAAAGTTCATTGTAGAATCCTTTGAAAAATAAAAAAAAATGTATATGTAAAAATAAAATATATATATATATGAATACAATTCAAAAAATTAAGAATTTTTTTCTTTAATATAATTCATTAAAGCCATTTATATATGGTTCCTTTTTTTTTTTTTTTTTTTTTTTTTTTTTTTTTTTTAATTATAACTAAAAAAAAAAAAAAAAAAAAAAAAAAAAACATTATTAAATTTTCAATTATAAAACTAATCCTGCCGTTGAAAATTTTTATTGTAGAATCCATTTGAAAAATAATAAAAAAAAAATTGTATATGTAAAAATAGTATATATGTTAATATGAATACTATTCAAAAAATTAATAAATTTTATTTTAAAAAAATTCATTAAAACCATTTATTTATGGTCCTTTTTTTTTTTTTTTTTTTTTTTTTTTTTTTTTTTTTTTTAGTTATAGTTTTTGCTTTTGTTTTAATTATAATTTAAAAAAAAGGCATTATTAAATTTACAATTTTATATAAAGCATTTTTAAAAACAGAAGTATGGTTAAAAGAGTCAAAATTTCTAATTAAAATATAATTAAAATTTCCAAATTATCTGAGTTAATTTCAAGTTAATTTCAATGGAACTAAAAAAAAAAAAAAAAAAAAAGAAAAAAAAAAAAAAAAAGAAAAAAAAATTACCTTTCTCCAAATTTATTTCCAATATTTAAAATAATTTTCATTTCTGTTATGAAGGATACATAAATTTATAAAAATTAAAAAATAAATATTTTAAATAATAAAGTTAATAAAATGTGTCATTTTAATTAAAGAAATATTTTATATTTAAAATACTCTAATTATTTTAATTATTTAACTATTTATTATTTATTATTTTTTTATTTATTTATTATTTATCATTTATTATTTATTATTTAATTATATAATTATTTATTATTCAATTATTTATTATTCAATTATTTATTATTCAATTATTTATTATTTAGTATATAAAGTATAATATTGAATATTGAATATGTGAAGTATTGTTGTTTTTTAGAAGTAGTTTTATTTTAATTATATTAAATTTCCGAGAAGAACATTTCTTAAATTATTTTATTATTAAATTATTTCCTGGCTTATTCAAATCATTAACTATAACTATTATCTTAATAACTCTTTATAAATTCTTATGGTAATCCTTTCAGAAACCTCTCTTTTGGATCATCTACCTTTTTTGGAAAACTTACCTTTTTGAAAAATCTATTTACTTGACGACTACAAAGAATTCATTTCAAGACTTAAAGCCGCTTTCGGTTACAGTGATGCTACCTATTGTCGTTAATCAAAAGCTCAGAACAATCAAGCAAAAACGTTGTAGGGATGTAGGAAACTACATTCTAGAGTTCAACAGGTATGCTGACGAGTTATCCTAGAATGAGAAAGAAAAAATGGACGCTTTCCTCGCCGGTTTTAATGATCAAATCGCTACCAAAATACTTGAGACGTTTTCCTGGACCATTTTCTCTCTTCAATACGCAAACTACTTTTATTCCTCCAAACAAAACAAAACCTAATAAAGACACTAATAGTAATATTCAAAATTCTTTACCTGTCAAACTCCTTCCTTTCAAAGACGTCTTCAGTGAAATATATGCCAATGAATTACCACCACATAAACCTTATAACTACGAACTTAAAGAAGATCAATTCTATCATGATATCTACCAACAACTCTTCGGACCAATCCCAGGACTCTCCTAAACTTAATAACTTCACTCTTAGTAAAAGCTTCCTTTTCTCCAATAATAGAATCTATATCCCTCCAAACTGTCGATCTTCTGTCTTAATCATTTGCTATGATTCTTCCTCTGCCGGACATTTTGGTATCAAGAAAACTACTTACCTTACTTGCCGTAATTTCCGGTGGTCCTCTATGTTCACTACTATTAAAGACTATGTTCGTTCCTGTGAACTCCTGTTGACGCTTAAAGGACTCCAGACATAAACCATATGGTTTCTTACAACCATTCGACATTCCTAATCACCCTCGGACTTTAATTTCAATGGATTATACTACTGGCCTTCCAATCTCCAACGGCTTTACTTGTGTTCTTGTTGTTCTCGACCTCTTCTCCAAAACGAGACACCTCATTCCTTTTTCCAAATGTTTTTTTCTGCTGAAAACACTACTAAATCCTCTATGAATATCATCTTTAGAATAAATGGTTTACCCAACGAAATTCTATCCGATCGTAGTACTTAGTTCACTTCTAAATTCTGGATTTCTCTTTGAAAGATTTTGAACATCTCGATGAAACTCTCTTCTCCTTTTCACCAATGGTCTAACACTCTAACGGAGAGGGTGAACATCGTCATCGAACAATTCCTCCGTTGCTACTCAAATTTTTAAAGGTTTAAACTTGAACGACTTCTTATTTTCTAGCTGAATTCTGCTGCAACAATACAGTCCAAGAATACACTCACCTTTTTATGCTAACTACGGATATAACCCAAGATTATGAAAATTTTCTTTATTTTTGTAATTTTTTTTTTTTTAAATTTCTAATGATCTCTTATAATGTCAAGTACATTGATATTTATACCAGGAAATACTTTTTTAGCAGCATTAAAAATACCTTGTTCAAAATCACAATGAATTTTTTTGATGTAATTATAATATTATTATTCTTTTTGGCATTTTTCTTTATTTCTTCAAATAACACTTCATAAGTTCTTTGTTCCTTATTTTTTTAATATTGAAAAGAAAGTAATGCAAAAATTATTTAATTCCTTAACTTAAATTCTAGTAATGAACACTGGATAACCACATTTTGGTGCAATTTTAAATGTACCATATGCAAAAATATCTATATTATATTGTATAAATAATTTTGCCTGGAATGGTGACTGAAAAATAATAATATTAGAATTTTTGAATATCATAACATTTTCATTTCATTTTTTTCTGCTTTATAATATTCTGATTCATTCGGACTTGTATCAAATGCTCTTACTTCTGGAGTTTTTTTTTATTTATATTTCTTGTTATTTGAGATCATTAAATTTTTTCTTTTTTTTTCAATTTTAAAAAAATTTTTCTTTTTTTAATTTAAACTGTCATGTAATAAAATTCAGATTAGATTTTTAAGGTTTAATATAATTATATATAATTATTTACATATTTATACAATATGATATATCGAAAAGAATCCCATAAAAAAAAGTTTTTTTTTTATATATATGATAAATTAAATCTTATTATTATGAAAAAAAAAAAAAAAAAAAAAAAAAACATTGATAATTATACATAAACTTATTTTTTAGAACAAAAAAAAAAAAAAAACATGGAGAATTACACATAAACTTATTCTTTAGAACAAAAAAAAAAAAAAAAAACTTTGATAATTACACATAAACTTATTTTTTAAAACAAAAAAAAAAAAAAAAAACTTTGATAATTACACATAAACTTATTTTTTAAAACAAAAAAAAAAAATAATTAAATAAATAAAAAAAGAATATAAGAAAAGAAAAGAATCGAAATAAGAAATAAGAAATAAAATTAATATAAAATAATAAGTAATAATTAATAATAATTGTAATAGTAAATCTTAATAACAATAGTCATACATAATTAATAATGTATATTTAATAAGTAATAATTTCAAATTATTGTAATAAATTGTAATAATATCAGTTTAGATTTTTAAATAGAAAAATATTGGTGATTTGTTTCTAAATAATATATGATTATTTATTTATTATTTATTTAGAAAAAAAAAAATGCTTAATTTATAGAGCAAGTAACAGTTACAAATTTTCATATATATATATAAATAGTAACATATAATATATAATATTTATGGAGAAACATGAATTATAAGTTTATAATTATTATCCTTTATTTTTATTTCTCTTTTTTTTTTTTTTTTTTTTTTATAGATAATGTATTATTATCATTATTATTATTATAATTATTATTTGTTTAATAATCAATTTTAATTAACTAGGGTTCAAAATGTTAAAAAGTATTGAAAAGATATAAGGATCACCGTAATAATTATTCATTATTAATACATTATTTATTTCATTTATTTTTATTATTATTATTATTATTTTTTTTTTAATATTTATTTTACTTCTATTAATATAAATAATTTTAATATATTTATATATGACCAAACTTTTGTTGTAATTAAATAAATTAATAAATTATTATATAAATAAATAATAAATAAATTGCTAACTTTTAAATAAAGTAATGAATAAAATAAAGGATGATGTATAGAAATATTATTGATAAATTAGATCAATGTTAATAGTTTCATTAAACAATTTGAAAGTATTTGTTCCATTAATATTTAATTATATTTGTATAATGAATGAAATAAATGAAAAAAAAAAAAAAAAAAAAAAAAAAAAAACATTAAAGAATACTTTATAAATTGAGTCCCCATTTTTAATTTTAATTATATTTATTTTATTTTTTTTTTTTATATTTAGTATTGTATATATATATAAAAATTGATGGATTGAAAATAATTTTTAATTAAATCAAAAGTATAATTAATATATTATATATTATACTATTTTGGTGTATTTTATTTATTTTTCTGTTAAATTTTATATTATTATTATTATTATTATTATTATTTTTTACTTTAAAATATTTTAAAAAGAAATTTAATATATAATAAAAAAAAAAAAATATATATATATATATATATATATTTTTTTTTTTTTTTTTTTTTTTTTTCTTTTCTTTCAAAATAAAATAAAATAGAATAATTAAATAAAAATAAAAATAAAATAAAAATTAAAAATAATAATAATAATAATAATAATAATAATAATAAAATAAATTAAAAAGTATATAAAATTACTGTCAATAATAACCTAAATATATTATTTTTTTTTTTTTAATTTTTTAATCCATAATAGAAATAGAAAATAAAATAGTATTAATTTTTTTTAAAAAAAACATTCACTCAATCAAATTAAAAAACATAATATAAAAATAAAATAACAATAATAATAATAGCAGTAAAGAATAATATATACAATAATAAATAAATAAATAAATAAAAACAAATAAATACTTCTGTATAATAACAAAAAAAAAAAAAAAAGAACTATATTCTCGAATTTCACAAATTACTTTTATAAATAAAGATGGATAATAATTTAATAATAATAATAGCCGCTGCCGTCGTTGTTTTATTAATTGGTATATTTCAAAAATATATATATATAATGATAATGAAAAAAAAAAGTTTTTTTAATATTGTTAATAATTAATAAAATATACATACATACAATTATGCTATAATTAACAAAGAATAAGACAATGAATATTACATATATATATATAAAGATTGAACTAGAAATGTTTTAATAATTTACTTCTTATTTTCTATCTATCTATCTATCTGTCTATCTATAAATAAATTTATGTATATATATATTAATATATTTAATAATTATAATATATGAAGCTGTAGTAGTAGTTTTAAAACTTACAGGAAGCAAAGAAAAAAAGGATACTTTTATTATTACTGGTATTTGCGATTCAGGAAAAACTTCTTTATTCTTAAAAGTATTTTAAAATTTTTATTATTCTTTATTTCATATGTTATATATTATACTATTTAAATATAAATTATATAAATAATTATTATTATTTTATTTATATATGTAAACTTATTTTTATGTAATCTTAATAATTTAATTATTACTATTACATTCATTGTCCGAATTATTTTTGTTTATATATATATATATATATATTTAACTTTTATATTTAATGTCTTTTTTTATAATAATAAATTTTAAACTTTTTTTTTTTATTTTTTATTATTTTTTATTTTTTCAAGTTAAGAAATGATAAGATTAGAGAAACTCATACTTCCATTGCTGAAAATGAAGGAAGATTCCCATTAGCTCAAGAGGTTAATATTTATAAATATATACAGGAAAAATGATTTAACAACATTTTTAAAAATTTAAAAATGTTTTTTTAAAAAAAAAAAAAAAATATTACAAATTACAAAGATATTTATATTTTTAAATATTAACAATGACAAAAACAACAACGAAAAATCAAATCATCAAATAATAATAATAATAATAACAATAACAATAACAATAATAACAATAATAGTAACAATGATTATAACAATAATAATACTAATAATAATACTAATACTAATAATAATAATAATAATAATAACAATAATAATAATAATAATAATAATAATAATTTTCATTGTTTTAAGTAAATAAATTTCAAAGAGAGTAGAGAAAATAAATAATTAACTCATTTATTTATTTATTTATTTATTATTATTATTATTTTTTTTTCAATAATATATATATTTTGTATCATTTGTATTGTTATAATAAAATTTATTTTAATATATAATGGACAGGATGAGGAAAAAGTTTTCCATGTCATTGATTTCCCAGGTCACTATAAATTAAGATACAAGTATCAAGATTTCACTCCAATTACCAAAGGTGTTATTTTTGTTATCGATTCAGCTACCTTTACTAGAAATGAAAGAGATGTTACAGAGTATTTATACGAAATTTTAGCTAATAAGCATATTGCTGAAAATGAAGTTTCCATTTTAATTGTTTGTAACAAGCAAGATTATTTAATAGCTTTACCAAAAGAAAGAATAAAGACTTCATTAGAAAATGAAATGTAAGTATTTTTATTTTATTATGTAATCTTTACATATATTATTTTAATAATATTATGAAATTTAATATTAATGTTTTCATTTCATATATATATATATATAATAAAATAAAATAATATAAAAAAATATACCATAACAAAATATTAAAATATGAAAACAATAAATAAAACGACAACAACAATAATAATAATGAAACAATATGACAATAAAACTATAAAATCTATAATATCTATAAATAAAATAAAATAAATAAATACGTGAATAAATTAAATAAATAGTAATAGCCTTCGTTCTACTAGAGCTGCTGGTGTTGAACAACAAGATGAAGATAATGTAGATGATTTCTTAGGTTATGAAAATGAAGCCTTCAAATTTGAACATCTTCCAAATCAAATTACATTTGTGGAATGTGAGCTTAAATCAGAAAATAATCCTGATTCTGGTGTTAATGAAATTAAAGAATGGATGATTGAAAATTATTAAATTAATAAATAAATAATTAAATAAAAACTAATAATAATAAAAATAAAAATAAAATAAAATTAAATAAAATAAAATAAAAAATAAAAATAATATTTGAAATTTATTAAATTAAGCACATATAAATTAATATCATTTTAAATTTATTTTTAATTAAACTATTCATTCTTTTCCATCTCTTATAATATATTTACAAAAAAAAAAATAAAATAAAAATAAAAATAAAAATAAAAATAAAATAAAATAAAATAAAATAAAAAATAAAAACAAATATAAAAAAATAACATATATAAATTAAAATAAAAAAATAAAAAAATAAAAAAATAAAAAAATAAAAAATAAAAAATACGAATAAAAGAAGATCTATAGAAATAAAGTTAGTAATTAATAAAAATTATCTTTATAATATATAAATAAATAATAACAATATATAATAAAAATAAAATATAAAATAAAATAAAAAAAATAAAAAAATAAAAAAAAAAAAAAAAAAAAAAAAAAAGATTAAAATATATTTTTGTTTGATTTTGATTTTTTATTATAATTATTATTATTATCATTTACTATTTATTATTAATTTTTATTATTTATTATTATTTATTATTTTATTATAATTGTTTTTATTTGATAATTTGAGTTCTTTCTTAATAAAAAAAAAAAAAAAAAAAAAAAAAAAAAAAAAAAAAAAAAAAAAAAATCAATCTATATATATAATAATAAAATATTGTTATAATTATTACTATGATTATGATAATTATTATTTATTATTATAATTATATTTATAATATTATATTATATAGATATAGATATATATAAGTCTTTTCATATATACATACTTGAGTTTTTGATATATATTCAAGTACTTATAAATAATAATAATTAAAAATAATAATAATAATTAATAATAATAATAATAATAATAATAATTAATAATAATAATTTTAAAAAGAATAATACTTCCATGTCTTTAGAAATGTTAGGATTGACAAAATTTTATTTATTTATTTATTTATTTACTTATTTGTTATTATTATTTATTATTATTTTTATCAATTATAATAATCGTATTAAGTAAAATGAAATAAATAAATAAATGAAAAAATAAAGAAATATAAATAAAGAAATATATAAATATAAATAAAGATAGATAGCTAAATAAATAAATAAATAAATATGTAAATAAAGATAGATAGATAGATAGATAGATAAGTAAATAAATAAAAATATAAATAAATAAACATTAAAAAAAAAATTCCTTTTCGTCGATCATTTTCTTCTTCTTCTTCTTTTTCTTCTTCTTCTTCTTCTTCTTCTTCTTATTATTATTATTATTATTATTATTATTATTATTATTATTATTATTATTATTATTTTATGGAGGAGGTAAAGAAAATAGAGAAGGAGAAAAAAGTAAGAAAAAATTTCATTCAATATTACTACCCTTGTGAAATAGGTAAATATTACAAATTGTATATTCCACCTTTGGTAAATAAGCAAATACTAAGAATTATATATTCCATTTTTCCATACTTTTATTTTATTTTTATCTATAAATTTACTAGATCACGTGATATTTTGTATTTGGATGCCTGTTTATACAAAATATTGTTTAAAACTAGTATCAAATATTCAACTAGTATTTTAAACTAATATTCATACTAAAAATAGGAGGGTGGTGCGTTTCGGAATGTGGCTTTAAAAATTTTTACATAAATTTTCATTTCGGAATTATAAAATAAAATATTTATTTATTTATTTATTTAATATTTATTTATTTATTTAATATTTATTTATTTATTTATTTAATATTTATTTATTTATTTAATATTTATTTATTTATTTATTTATATAATAAAAAACTACAGTTATAAATATAAATAAATATGAAAATATTTTATTTTATTTTTTTTGTATTTTATTTTTTTAATCTTTTTTATTTTTTTATTTTTTTATTTTTTTATTGTTTTTATTTTTTTATTTTTTTTATTTTTTTATTTTTTTATTGTTTTTATTTTTTTATTTTTTTTATTTTTTTATTGTTTTATTGTTTTTATTTTTTTATTTTTTTTATTTTTTTTTATTTTTTTTATTTTTTATTATCAAATATTTATATAATAAAATATTTATTTAATTATTATTTAATTATTTATTTATATAAAATAATTTAAATATAATATGCCATCTCAAAAATATGTGGCTTATATCTATACACATGCGGTTCCAAAACGTGCTCTCCCCATTTAAGTATAATATTGTATACAAATAGTACAAAAACCAAAAACAGTATCAAAAGCGAAACTACACTTATGAGTAGTTTGATATTAAATAGCATTAAACTACTATATACATATAAACATATGCATTGAATATATTTCAATAAATATGATATAAGTATGATGATTATATTTGCTAACTTAAATACTATCCAACTAGCATGCAAATATAAGCAATACAAACATTATTATTTGTCATAATAAATACTAATTAAGTTAGCAAATAGTAATGCAGATACGGTTGTCACAGATATGAATAATATAGAATCAAGTATTGATTTTAAATAGCAATATCGAACTATATAATATTAATATTAATATTAGTGAAAGTGAAAATAATAGTATCATTACTAATAATATAGTGAATAGGTCAATTGGTGAGAATTACTTTAATATCAGTAATTTTCTAAATAATGAGTGTGTAAATAAATATAAAATGTGGCATGGTACCGATGATATAACTTCCTTCTAAGTACACTACAAGAATTATTCCCTGATAGTATAAGCTCAAACTAATCAGGAACGTCAACGCTAAAAATGCAGTAAAACAGGCCAGCAGGGCCATTGCCTCTGAAGGAGAAGACCATAATTTCTTTCAGATAGTCAATTTAAACAATAATCCAGAATAAAAATTCCTTTGAAAACAGAAATTTTATAATCACGGAGGTAAGATTCGTTGTCTATGAACTTTTTTCAGAATTTATTTATTCACTTTATTTTGAATATTACTTTTTGTTTCACATTATTATAAAAAAATATTATTATGTTCAAATTAGACAAATAATATATATATTTATATATCATAAATTCTATGTTTTTTTTTTAAAAAAAAATATTCATGTAATTAATAAATGAATAAATAAATAAAGTTTAAGTACGCAAAAATTGAGGCTATAAAAAAAAAAAAAAAAAAAATTGTACTATTAGCATCAGCTCCTTTCTCTATCAAATACTTTATACCGTGGAAATATATATATATATATATATATATATTTTAAAAGAACAGAGTATTTAAACCTTTTTCATTTATGATATTGACATCCGGTCCCTTCTCTATTAATTTTTTTTTTTACCTTGTTATAATTCTTACAATAACAGGAAAGGTACAAAGGATTATCATGACATTCTATTTTAGTATTGATGTCTACTCCATTATCCTCTAAAAAAATTTCCTGTACCATATTTATAACAATTATAAAGACTACATGTAAAATTTAGCTTGATCATACACATATCTTTAGTATTAATAGCTGTTCTTTTTTCCAATAAATAATTTTATTAATTTTGTAATCGTATTGGAGAGAAACATAGAATAAGGGAACCCAGAAAAAAAAAAAAAAAAGAAAAATAATTTGTTAAAATGTATTAAAAAATTTAATTTCCAATTTACTTCGAAAACTATTCCCAATTTTTTAATATTGATATTTGTCTCATAGTCAAGTAAAGATTTTATCATTTCACTATTGTAGTCATAGCATGTAGGAGGAATTAACCTCAGTTCCATTTTCCCTCAAAAATACTTTCGCTATGGTATAATTGTTATTTTTAAATGGAATAGATCAGAGAACTCCGACCATCTTCATTTCTGGTATTGGTATCAACTCCAAGCTGAACTAATTATTTTATTGAATCATAGTTTAAAAGTATTACTTAAAAAAAAAAAAAAAAAACTTTGATAGAATAAAGGTGCCTTCATTTAATAAATGTATTTATTTCATATACTTGATGAACATATTTTAATTCAGGGTAACAAGTTTCTTATTATTTTTAAAAAGTATATAAAAATATAAATATATATTAATATTTATTATTAATATGGTATGTATAAATATATATTAATATTTATTATTAATATGGTATGTATAAATATATATTAATATTTATTATTAATATGGTATGTATAAATATATATTAATATTTATTATTAATATGGTATGTATATATATATATATATATATATATATTTTTTTTTTTTTTATATTTTGAAATAAATTATCTATAATTAATCATATTAGGGTAAATTTAAATGAATAAAAAATTAAAATATAGTATATATATAAATATTAAGATTTTAAAAATATAAAAGAATTGTATTTTTTTTTTTTTTATTAATCTTTTTGATTTTATTTTTGTCTTTAAAAATAAAATTTTTATTAAATTAAATATATACAAGTACATATATATTTATTTATTAAGATAGTTAAATGAAAAGTGAGATAAATTACAATCATTTAATTATATGTTTATAGTAATGTCAAAAAAAATTAAATAAAAAAATAAATAAATATTTTTTAAATAAATAATTAGATATATATATTAATAAAAAAATAGATTAATAAATAATTTTTAAATGTATATAAGTATATATTTATAAAAAAATAAATTATAAGAGTATATAAAAAAAAAAAAATTATAGAATAATTGAATAACAATTCATTAATATAAGGGAGAGTTGCATTTCGCCATGTTGCATTTCGACAAGTGAATTATTGATATAAATAAATGAATAAATAAATAAATATTAATTCAAAATAGCTTTTTTTCAAAATTGTTTTTATTCGATATTAATAATATTTAATTTTATTTATTGATTTAGGGAGAGGTCCAAAACGCCAATTTTTTTCACGTGATATATCAAATTTTGAGGCTTTTTAAATTAATAGTTATATGATACTATTTTGTTGTATTATTAATTTATTGACCTTTTTAATTTTTATTTATTTATTTATTTACTTATTTATTTATACATTTATTTCTTTTTTACTTAAAATTATATTAAATTTTATGGCGTAATAATATAAATTTTAAAGGCCACAAATAAAATTGCTTATTAAAATTTCAAAAAAAAAAAAAATTGGCGAAATGGACCACATTCATTGATTTATTTAATAATTCTCAAATTTGGCGAAATGCAATCTGGCGAATTGCAATTTGGGGAAATACCACATTTTTTTAATACGCCACATGCTTTCAAAATTGGCGAAATGCAACTTGGTGAAATGCCCCACACCCCATATATATATATTTTTTCTACAAATATAATAAATAAATAATTTTGCAATTTTACATATACTAATATCAATAATTTTACAAATACAATTATGCTCTTTTTTTTTTTTAAAAAAAATATATTTCATTTTATATGTATATATTAATATAAAAATTTGGATCTGCCAATTCTTATTATTTAATTAAATATATAATTATCTACTATTTATAATTATTATTTATAATTATTATTATTTATTATTAATTATTATTTATAATTATTATATTTAATTATTGATTATTATTTATTATTTATTATTATTATTTATTATTATTATTATTGTTATTATTATTATTATTATTATTATTATTATTATTATTATTATTATTATTATTATTATTATTATTTTAATGATACATCAAGATAAACCAGTATATAATTAATTACAAAATAATTTCGAATTTGATATTATGTTTAAATCTAAAATTATAGTCTTTATATTATTTAATATACTTTTACTTAGCTTTTATATATATAATTTATTTCAAAAATATTTAATAGTAGAAAGATTAGATTTTTATTATACTTTTACAATAAAATATATATCAACTTTTTTTTACTATTTAAAATAATAATAAAAATAATTATAAATTCATTATATATTATATTTCATAATTTTTAATAAAAAAATAACCAAAAAAAAAAAAAACGTTCTACTAATAATTAGTTAACATTTATCAAATTTTTTTTTTCAATTTTATCCAAAACTTTTAAAATTAAAAAAAATTTAAAAAGAAAAGTTAAATATAATTAAAAAATTTTTTTTTTTATAATTAGCGATATATACTATTTTATTATCAATTCTACTATATAATATATTATAATTGTATGGCAGAGAGTTAAAAATAAAGAAGATACTTTATAAACTAATTATTATTAAATCATTTTTAAAAATGGCAAAGTACTATTTTTTATTATTATTAACTTATATTAACTTGATATTTAAATGTATATATATAGAGATTAATATGATGATGTTGTGGATAGTTTATAAATTTATAATATTTATTAATAAAAATATAAACATGCATATCTCTAAAAGTTTAAAATTTCATCATAATAATAAAATTAAATTAAAAAAAAAAAAAAATGAATAGGATAAAATGAAATAAAATAAAACTTTTATTTCCCCCTTTATATTAGCATATTTGCATACTTTTTATAAAATATATATTCCATACTTTGTTATTTTTTTTTTAAAATAAAAAAATTAAAAAAATTAATTGGAATTATGAATCATTTATTTATTAATTCAATTATTTTTTATAAAATTATAATTTATATTTTTGTTTTATTCTTTTATTATAATAGAGATTATATTTATTTTATTGTAAAAAATTATTTAAAAAAAAATAGACATATAAAGGAAATATTTTCATTATTACCTCTAATCTGTAATTCTTTCTATAGGTGTTTGCTATGTTTATCAATCTCTATTGGTTTTATTTTTTTAGTTTGAATAGTATAAACATTAACTTGAATTACAAAGATAATTAAACATTTAACATTTTTTATTAATAATTTCCTAAAGATTAATAATTATTTAAGCTATTTATAAAATAGTTATCTTTAAATAATTTTCTATTTATTTTTTATTTTGTATTAATTCATGTAGAAAGTATCATAAAAATATTGGATGTAAATTATTATATACATTATACATTAAATAATACCTAAATAATAATGAATAAATAATAATGGACAAATGTAAAATACTAAATACTAAATATTAAATATTAAACAATAATAAATAAATAATTAAATAATAAAATGATAATAAATAATAAATAATAAGTAATAAATAATAAATAATAAATAATAAATAATAAATAATAAGTAATAAATAATAAATAATAAATAATAAATAATAAATAATAAATAATAAATAATAAGTAATAAATAATAAATAATAAATAATAACTAATAAATAATTAAACAGTAATAAATAAATAATAAATAATAAATAATAAATAATAAGAATAATAAATAATAAATAATAAATAATAAATAATAAATAATAAATAATAAATAATAATTAAATAAATAATTAAATAATAAATAATAAATAATTGAATAATAAATAATAAATAATAAATAATAAATAATAAATAATAAATAATAAATAATAAATAATAAATAATTGAATAATAAATAATAAATAATAATGGATAAATAATTAATTATAAATTATAAATAATAAATAATAATGGATAATTTTTTTTTTATATAAAAATTTTTATTTAAAATTTTATGTATATAAATTGAATGTATAAAGTTTTAATTTAAAAAAAAAAAAAAGTTATTGTAATATTAATTATAATTATATTCAATTTATAATATATTATATAATATAATAAATATGAATTAAAATCAATAAAAAAATCTTTTTTTTTTTTTTTTCCAAAAATATATAAATATTAGTTTTTATATAACAAAAATTTTATAATAAAGATATTATTAATAATGATTAAAATTATTAATGAATAAATAATGTTTTTATGAAATATCTATAATTTGTTATTATTTCAAAAACTTTAGATTCTTTTTAATGATAATTATTTGTTTATTATGAATCTTCTTTCTTTACTATTCTTTTTTATTTTTTTTTAAAATAATCTATTATATTTATATTTATTAGTGGTGAAGTGTTGCTTATTAATTACTGTATATATTTTTAAATATTTTAAATATAATATAAATATTTATATTTTAAATAAATTTATTTTATATTTAATTTTTTATATATACTTCTATTTTTAAAGTTTTTTTTTTTATTAATTATTTTAGTAATTGAAACAAAAAAAATTTTTTTTTTAAATAAAATCAGTTTAAATGCGGAAAATGGTAGTTTGAAAAGATTAGGTTAACACTGAATCATTATTAATTATTAATATGGAAATGGAATTAAATTTATTCCGGCTTTTTTTCATTTATCATATGATGGTAAGTATTTAAAAATAAATGAATATATAAATAATTACTTAAATAAAATATTAATAAAAATAGATGAATAAATAAATAAATGCTTTGGCTATTTATTATAATTAATGCTTTAAAATTATAACATTATTACAACTATTGCTATTGTTATATTATTTTTTATAATTATTTTTATAATTATTATTATTTTATTCACCTTTTAATTAAATTTTATATTTATTATTTTATTATTAATCGGAATTCTTTAATTTTTTTATATATATAAATAAATATATTTATAATAATATTTTAAAAATTAAAAAAAATTTTTTTTTCTCCATCGGATTTCTTTAAAAATTGATTATTCAAATATGTGGCTTGTGAATACAAAATTTGAATTATAAAGCTAAATTATATTCGTTATAATAATTAAAACTTCAAATAATATGGCATAAATTATACTTTTTTTTTTGTTTAATAGATTGTAAAGTACAAGGAAGGCAATGAGTAGGGTTCATTTTCCGTTTTTAAAAAAAATGTTTAAAAAAAATTTTTTTTTTTTTAAATTTTTCTTTTCTTTACTTTTCTTTTATGCTCTATTTAAAGAAAATTAAAGATATATTTTATTATTAGTATTTATTTTTTTATTACTAAAAAAAAAGAAAAACTTTAAATCAGAATTTTTTATTAATAGTATTTATTTTTTTATTATTAAAAAAAAAAAGAAAAACTTTAAATCAGAATTATTTATTAAACATTAAAATATCATTTTTATAACTACCATTAATAATTAAGAAATCAGAGATTTATAATTACTTCAATCTATATTTAAATAAATATATTAATCTTTCTATTAATTATCAATTATTTATTAGTTTTTTTTATTTTTTTATATTTAATTTTTTATATTTAATTTTTTATAATTAATTTTTTTTTTTTATTTTAAATCTTTAGTAATTAAAATCTATATATATAATATAATATATTATTTTTAAATTAAAATTAATAATACAGCATATAATTAAATAAAATACTAAATACATTATAGTATATATTAGAATTTAATTTAAATAATTATAGCTTTGTGTAAAAATAAATATAAATTATAATATAAATTAATATATTCCATAATATAATATAATATGTATTATATTAGTAATGAAATCGAATAAAAAAAAAAAAAATTTTAAAAAAAAATTAAAAAAAAAAACTTTTTTTTTTTTAATAATTTTTATTTATAATTAATTTTTACATAATTATATAAAAAAAAATTATTAATTATTTAATTTTATACATATACAACACATAAAAAAAAAAGTATAAAAATAGAAAATTTTCTTTTTTTTTTTTTTCTGTTATATTTAAAATTTTAAATTATTAATTTATCTACTAAACTTAAGTTGAAAAAATAAAATATATTTGGTTTTGTTAATAAATAACAAATAGAATAAATATAATATTGAAAAGAATATATATTTTATTTTGTTAATAAATAACAAATAATATAAATAATTAAAAAGATATTTTGTAAAAGAAGGTTCTTTATAAAATAATAATAATTAAATAGTTCATAATCTTCAAATATATATATTATTTAATAAAAGATAATATTATTAAAATACGTATAAAAAAAAACCGAAGAATAAATCAATAATAGCATTTAAATAATTATTAAATAATAATAATAATAATAAAATAAAGAAAATGCCATATACTGAAACTCAAACACTCTTAAAAGATCAAGAAATCATAAATGAAGAAGTTTTTACAGGAGGAATTGGATTTGAAAATCAATATAGAGAGAGAAAGGGAAACTTTTTTAAAACATTACATAATGTAATGAAAGATATTGTTGATGATGTTTCTTATGGATGTAAACGTGATCCAGCAGCAAGAAATGCCTTAGAATTTGTTCTGTTATATCCAGGTTTTCATGCTGTCATATTACATAGAATAGCTCATTTATTATGGATTCATAATTTATTATTCATTGCCAGAGTTATATCATTCTTTTCAAGATTTTTGACTGGTTGTGATATTGTAAATATTTTAAATTTTTTATTATAGGAATAAAAAAAATATATATATATATATATATTTTTTTTTGAATATTAAAATAATAGAAAATAATAATATATAATAATATATTAAATAATAAAAATAATGTATTAATATTGATCATTCAATGTTATTATTAATAAAATTTATGAATAGCATCCAGGAGCTGTTATAGGAAAAAGATTCTTCATTGATCATGGTATGGGTGTAGTTATTGGTGAAACTACTTATATTGGTGATGATGTTACTTTATACCAAGGAGTAACTCTTGGTGGAACTAGTACTCAAAAAGGTAAAAGACATCCAACCGTTGGAAATGGAGTTGTTGTTGGTGCTGGTGCAATTGTTCTTGGTCCATTAAATATTGGTGATGGTAGTAGAATTGGTGCTGGATCTGTTGTAATTAAAGATGTTAATCCACATTCTACTGTAGTTGGTATTCCAGGTAAAGTAGTACGTCAAAGAGGTGTTAAGGTTCAAAAGGTTTTAGATCATGCTTCACTTCCAGATCCACTTGGTAGATGCCATGAAATTTATGAATATAAGATTGAAAAATTAGAAAAAGAAATTGAAATGCTTAAATCATTATTAGTAAATAATAACGTTTTACATAATGAAGAAATTGCAAGAAGTGAAGAAAGTATTCATATGAAATCCAGATTACCAGCAGAGGAACACAAATCAGATTCTGAATAAAAAATTTTTTAAAATAATTATAAGAAATTATATTTTTTAAAAAGCGAAAACGAAATATTTATTTATGGCTAATTAATGGAACATATGGTCAAGAAGAGGCAAAAATTAAAAGATAAAACGATACAAAAAAAAAAAAAATTTTTTATTTAATACTGTTAAATACTTAAAAATGATGAAATAGTTAATATAAAAATATTATAATAAATTAAAATGTTAGAAATGATGATATATTTCTATAATTCAAATATATGAAATAATTTATAAAACAAAAAATCATTTAATAATAATATATTTATAAGAATATAAAATAATTTAAAGGAAGATATTATTATTAAAATAGAATAATAAAATAAATATAGAGAGAAAAACTGTTTAAAAAAAAACTTTAAAAAAAGTTAAAAACAGTTTTTTTAAATTATAAATTAAATATATTTGAGTAAAAAATAAGATATATCATCATAATTCATATAATTATATTAATGTACTATCAATTTATTTAATTATGAATATTTATAATATGTAAATACCGTTCTTATTTATTTTTATTTATATAATTAATGTTGTAGTATTTATAAAAAAAATATTTAAATAAGTAACAATGTTATTTATTTAAATATATAAAAAATGAATATAAAAAAATAAAGAAATAAAAAATAAAAAAAATATTAAATTAAAAAAAAAAAAAAAGAAAGAAAGAAATTAGTATAATTTGTTTTATTATTCCACACTGTGTAGAAACTTATGTAGGGGATTGTTGTGTATGTAGATTAATTTTTTTTTTTTTTTTGGAATAAAAATGTTATTAAATAATATGTAAATATAATTATATATTTATTATTTTTTGTATTTTATATTTTATTTTATATTTATTATTAATTTTTTTTAATACTAAAATATTAACCAATAAAAATTTAGTATGATTTAAAAATTAAAAAAAAAAATTATTTTTTTTAAAAAAAAAAAGAAAAACTTTTAAAACTTTAAATTATAATCTATTTATTTATTGGTTGATGAAGTTCAATTTTTAACATTAATCAATAAAAAAAAAAAGTGCATTGAACAATTTTTATTTTTATTATAAATATCAATATTTAATATAATTATTTATTATTTATTATTATTTATTATTATTTATTTATTAGTATTATTATGTTTAAACTATTTTTTGAGACGGAGGATAAAACAAATCCTATTATTATAAAAAAAAAAAAAAAAAAAGAAATAAAGAAAAAAGAATAATAAATATTGGGTAAATTTTAAATTAAATTTTAAATTCTCTTTTATTTATTTATTTATTTATTTCTAAATTTATTTTTATTTTTATTATTATCATTATCCTTATTTTTATTAATTATGTTTAAACTATTTTTTGAGACGGAGGATTAAACAAATCCTATTATTAAGAAAAAAAAAATAATAAATATAGGGTAAATTTTAAATTAAATTTGAATTCTCTCTCTTTTTTATTTATTTATTTATTTCAAATTTATTTTTATTTTTTTTTTTTTATTTTTATTATTTTTATTTTTATTATTATCATTATTATTATCCTTATTTTTATTAATTTATATTTACTTATTTTAATTAATTTTATTTTCGTATTATATTCTTGGTTCGATTCCCCGATATCTTAAATAAAAAAAAAAAATTTTTTTTTTAAGCTTTGTGGAGATCATAATTCTCTGATTTATAGATGGTAAGCATGTAAATATTAATAATAATATCAAAAAGATTTTATATGTAGTTATTAATTTAAATTATTATTATTATTATTTTTTTTAATATTTTATGAAAACGATGATTTATATTATATTATTTATTATCATTATTATTAGGAAGGACTTTTGATTATTAATTATTCTTATTATTCTTATTATTCTTATTATTCTTATTATTCTTACTTTTTTATTTTATTTTATTTTTATTTTTATTTTTTTTTGGAAGAATTTTAAACTATTCTTTTTCTTGTTTCATTTATTTTATAAATAGTAAATTAAACATCTATCTAATTAATACCTTTTGACCTTATTATATTCGAAATTCTTTGTCTTTACTATTTTAATTATATATTTGAATTTTTCATTATATTAAATTACAGGGTTGATTTGCTTTGATTTCACTATATTGATGATGAATGATGTATCCGAAAAAAAAATTTTTTTTTTTTTGACTTAATTATATTAGATTATACATCCGAATTATTAAATATAATTCAGATTTTTTTTATATGGCATCAATATATATACTATTCCTTTCGATATGTATTCTTTTATGAGATAAAAACATATCCTTTAAATTTAATTGTATTTTTCTTTTAGTTTATTTTCATATTTTAAATTTTATTATCATTTTAATAAATAACGGCTATTTTTCTGTTATTCTCTTTTAAAATAATTCTAATATTTATATTAAATAGATTGAAATATATATATATATATATATATTTTAATCATATTGTCACATATATATATTTTTCATTTATAATTCATTTTTTTCCTTTTTATTTTCATTATAATAATTATTTATATATATTATCTCTTTTATATATATATTACTTTTTTTTTTTTTTTTTTTTTTTTTTTTTATTTTTTTTTTCAAAATATTTATATTATTTAACTTATTGATTAAACAAATATATAAATACTAAAGAAATATCTTTATTTCATTACTTTTTTTGTCCCCCCCCCTTAAATAAAAAAAAAAAAAATTAAAAATATTTCTTTAGTATATATGAATTTTATTAATTATGAAAAAAAAAAAAAAAAAAAAAAAAAAAAAAAAAAAAATAATAATAATAATAATAATTGTTAAGTATTAGCTACATTATATTTATACATTATACATTGTTATATTAAAACGCCACAATTAGCCACATTATGAATACATTAGTTATTAGATAGTTATTAAATAGTTATTATAAATCTTATTTATTATATTTTGTTAAACTGTAATATTCTTTATTATGTAATATTCATATAATTAAATATAATATAAATAAATCCATATTAACTATAAATAATCATAATTGAAATTGTGAGATTTCAGTTACATTCTTAACAATAATAATAATAATAATAATAATTAGATATAAATTTGAAAGTACTAAAAAAAAAATTTTTTTTTATTTTTTATATATATATTTAAATAAAAATTTTTTTCAATTGCTTCACAAATATTAGGTTAATTGAATAACATTTTTAAATTAAATATATTATAAATAATATACACTCTATCATTTAAACTTATTATATTTTTTATTTTAATATATCATTTTCATTTTCATTTCCATTCCTTTTTCTTTTTTTTCTAAATCAAATATTTTATATTATTTCATTAATATACTAATAACTAGATAAAGTAGGGATAATCTACACTAGAAATTTTTAACTTTTATAACTTTGAAAAAAAAAAAATATTTATAATAAATAAATATATATATATGTATATGCAATAAAAATAAGTACTATAACAATTCATTTCAATATATTTCTTTTATTATATTTTTTTTTATTTTTATTTTATTTTATTATTTTTTTTTATTATTATATTTTTTTTTTACTAATTATACAGAGTTACATTTTTTTATGATACTTTCTTTTATTGTAATATTGAATTTATTGAGATAAAAAAAAATTATTTGATTAAAAATATATTGAACATTGAAGAGAAAATTTATATGATCATTTACAACTTTACCAATGCATCCTATTCATATTTATTACTAATTGAATACTTCCTAAAGTCATTTTTAATGCTACTAAATGAAGTCGAAAAAAGTAAAGTTAAAAAAATAATATCCTACAAAATATATAAAGTTTTTTTTACTGATACAATAGAGATACCTATGTGTATAATAAAAATTTTTTGCTAGTACAATATTAATGATTGTATATATGAAAATTTTAATAATATCATAGCTATTATTATAT
This sequence comes from Neocallimastix lanati (nom. inval.), assembly GCA_016946835.1. Lineage (NCBI taxonomy): Eukaryota > Fungi > Neocallimastigomycota > Neocallimastigomycetes > Neocallimastigales > Neocallimastigaceae > Neocallimastix > Neocallimastix lanati (nom. inval.). Next base: position 698,290 of record JACVTC010000036.1, read on the forward strand.
ATATAAAAGTTTTTTTTTTTTTTTAATTATTATTTATTTATTTATTTCAAATTATTTAAAGGATTATTATTTTTATTTACTTATTTATTTATTTACGTATTTATTTATTTCAAATTATTTAAAGCTTACTTTTTTTTTTTTTTTTTTTTTTTTTTAATCTTTATTTTTTTTGTTTAGGTTTCTTTTGGAAAGATTATTTATTTTTTATTTTATTATTATATTATTTTAACCAAATGAAAAGTATAATATTAATTCACATTTTTACTTAAAATAAAAAAAAATTAAAAATAATAAAAATAAAATAAAATAAAATAAATAGTGAAGTATTATAAAAGAGTAAAAAAAAATTAAAAATAATAAAAATAAAATAAAATAAAATAAATAGTGAAGTATTATAAAAGAGTAAAGTATCAATAAAATAAATGGTGAAGTATTATAAAAGAATAAAGTATAAATAAAATAAAATAAATAGTGAAGTAGTATAAAAGAGTAAAGAAATAATAAAATAAAGTAAAATAAAGTAAATAGTAGAAATATGAATTGAAAGTACAGATTGAAAAAATAAAATACCATTATTAATAAATTATTATATATTTATATAATACTAATTCTTCGATTTAGAACATTACCTTTAATATTATTTTAATGGATTTGGTTTCCTTTTTATCCCTTTTTCTAATTTTGTCCGTTATGCTATTATTTAAATATAAATGATAATTTGGTAGATTTTCTTAGTATATATATCAGCTAGAATATTTTATAATTTTATTATCTATAATTATACTTTTACATGAAATAGTTTCGATAAATCTCTGGAGCATTGATTCATTCAATGTAGGGATTTGTTCCATCAACTCATACCTAGAAATATAAGATTTGTCTATAAAGGATTGCCTTAAATACTCTAATGTAAATAGAAGAGTAATTAATAGCTGATGCTGGGTTATTATTAATATCATCACTAGTTTCTCTGGAAGTATCTTCCGTAGATTTTGTAGTCACCAAGGCCTCGATTGAAGCGTTTTGTAATGCTTTATTGTATTTTAAGGCGTCATTCTATTTTCTCTCACAAACAATGTATTTGACATAATCTATACTGTATTTTATTTCATTAGCACATTCAACCTTAGGAAAATACGCCATGTACAAACAAATATCCACTCTACATTCATTTTCAGGAAGAGCATCATGAGATCCCACTCTTCGAATACGTCCTATAATTTGATTAGCTTCCTCATAATTCCAATGAGGCGTTAAAATGTGTAATTGACGAAATCCATAATATCTACGCTTTCGGATAAAATATATATATCACTTCCAAATAATACTTTTATAATCCTTCCATTTTTATTTATTTACTATTGAATAAATCTAAACGCTCCATCATATCTGGACAATAAACGTGAAATTCCATTGTTTTTTTTTTATGTTCTTTACCGATTTCTTTCAATTGCGGATATTCTTTATAACCGTTTATGAATGCTTTCTCTCTATATTTAGATGCTGCTTTGGAATCGTGCACATAGTGGTATCCCATGGAGCATAACTCATTGCTATTGACCTCTGTAAATTCTCTATAACAATAAAGTTTATCAATATCAGGATATAATGTACTCATTATTATAATAAATTTAATATCTCGTTGGTTTATTTTACATTTCATATTCTTTTTATTTATTTTAATATTTATTTTAATATTGAAATCATAAATTAATATAATAGATTAAGATTATAAATTAATATTAATAATAAACATTATAATTTCTTGTTTATTATACCTTTATCTATACTAATATAATTTTAGACTGATATTAAACTTTAAATAAAATAATAAAATCTATCAATATCTACATTAATAGTTTAAATAAATAAAAATAAAAATTATAAAATCATTTTATTTAATTTTCTAATATAATATATATATTAAATATTATAAATTTTTTTTTTTTTTTTTTTTTTTTTTTTTTTTTTTTTTTTTTTTATTTTTTATAAATTAAAAAAGTCATTAGTAATTATTGTGTTAACATTTTTATAAATATTTTTTTTTAAAAAAAAATTTGTATATTTTATATATTTTAATAACTATTATATTATAATTATATAAAATAAAAAAAAAATAAATAAAAAAATAAATAAAATTATTTTAAAATAAAATTATTAATTATATCATTGCTTTTTTTTTTTTTTTTTTATTTATTTATTTATTTATTTATTTCCGGTGTGTACTGCCTTTGGTTTCAGATCCCTCTCTCAGGAGCAGTGGGAATATTAAGGTAGTCACACCCTTCCATAAAGCCAGAATTGTCCCCTACTGTACGAACCTTATTGCTGAGTGTTCAGCATTGGCGTTCTTACATTCCTATTATTGCTGAGAATTTTTCTAGTACTTCTTTTCCGGGTGTTTCTCTAGTTCATAAATTCCCTTTGAAGTAAGATCAATATAACCTAACTCATGAAAATATTTGTACTAGTTCTCCTTTGGCAAATGCATAAATGCCAGAAAGATTGTAATTTAGTTGAATATATCTGCATCACACGTAGAATATATATCTACATGGACACATGAAATCATGTACCCAAATGCTAGTAATTCTCTCTTAAATATATAGTACTAGCGCAACCCCCCCTTAATTAGTTCAGTATCTTTTCTAATAATAATATATACAAGAGGGGGGGACATACTTTGAATGTATTGCATTTCCCAATGTTGATTATAAATATTTAAATAGAAATAATAGAAATAATTAAATAAATAAATATTTTATTTTTTAAACATTAAAAAGTAAAATATATAATTATAAATATTTTATATAATGGTTATAAAGGTTAACATTAAAATAATGAATAAGTAATAATATTAATTAAAATTTATAATTAAATTTATTATTATAATTGATATTAAAATGGGCGAAAATCTAAAAATTGAATTTAGTGAAACTAATAAAGGAAAAGAACAAGTTATTATAAATATAATATTTAAATTTAATTTTTCAACTTTAAAGAAAAATAATTCAAAAGTACATAGATGCGCTTAATACAGAATAAAGAAAAAAAAATAAATAAATGTAAATCTTTTATTATTTTTAAACAATAAGAAGGTGATCCTAAAGTATGAAGATCTACATAATCATCTTGAAATAAGAGTGTGATGCATCTATATCAATAACAAAACATAGAACTAAAGAAGAAATAAGAAAAAGTTCTATCCCTTTTGATATAAGACCAAAACGAATATATAATGAAATTTCTAAAGAAGTGTGTTTTTTTTTGTGTCCTGAATATGATACAATAAGATCTCAAATAAAAAGAAATTTAAAAAAAAAAATTACCTTCAGACTTAACAATATTTGATACAATTCGAATGAATCAGAATATTATAAAAACAGAAAGAAATGAAAATTTTATGATTTTCATTTCGAAAATTCTAATATTACTTTTTTTCAGTTACCATTCCAAACAAAATTATTTATACAATATAATATTAATATTTTTTCCCGATGGTACATTTAAAATTGTACTAAAATGTGGTTACCAAGTATTTATTTATTACTAGAACTTTTGTTAAGGAATTGAATAGTTTTTAACACTACTTCCTTTTCAATATTAAAAAAAAAGGACCAAATAACTTATGAAGTGTTATTTGAAGAAATAAAGAAAAATGCCGAAATACATAATAATACTATAATTACACCGAAAAAATTTTCATTGTGATTTTGAAAAAGGTATTTCTAATACTGTTAAAAAAGTGTTTCCTGGTATAAATTATCAAATATTGTACTTGGCATTATAAAAGAGCATTAGAAATTAAAAAAAAAAAAATAAAAATAAATAAATTTTGACGTAAAGAAGTAGAAAATAATATTGATTTATATATTCATTATAAGCTTATTTCAAACTTTCCTTTTATAAACCTTGAATATATGAATGATATTTATAATAAAATTAAAAGTGAGTGTTTTGAACATAAATATGACAATTTTTTTTGGAATTTTTAGAATACTTTGGAATAACTTATTTAAAAGATTATTATATTAAACATTGGAATTATTATGATAATATAGAGCATATAACAAATAATGCCTTAGAATCATCCAACAATTATTTAAACGATTTATTTCCCAAAAAATCCTCAATTTTATAAAATTTTATTAACTTTACAAAAAGTAGATTCATTATTCTTTGATGATTATAAAATGAGAAAAAGTGGAGCTTGGTGAAAAAAAAAAAAAAATAAAGACGAAATTGATGAAATAAATGCCTTAATTAAATATTGCAAAAATATGGAAATTCCAATGAAAAAAAAAAAAAGGAAAAAAGAAAAAGAAATGAATTCGTTGAATTATGGTTGAAGTATTTAAGAGATTTAAATATTAAAATTATTAATTAAAAAATAAATAATCAATATTTATCATAAAAAATGACCAAATGAAAATGAACAATAAAATTTGTCGAATTACAATTAATTAATAGTTAAAATAATTCTTAATAATAATAATAATAATAAAAAAAAAAAAAAAATCAGTGAATTGGATTTTTTTATTAACTGAAGCAACTATTTAAAAATTTTAATATTTTTATATAAATAAGAGTTTAAATATACTTATCATAAAAGAAATAATAATATTTTTTTACAATTAAATATAATTAAATAATTATTTCAAAAGAAATAATAATATTTTTTTACAATTAAATATTATTAAATAATTATTTCAAAAGAAATAATAATATTTTTTTTACAGTTAAATATTATTAAATAATTATTTCAAAAGAAATAATTATATATTCTATTAAAAAAGAATTATAAAAAATTATAATTCAATTAAATATTAATAAAATATATATATAAAAAAAAATTTATTATTTATTTAATTATTAAGAAACAAGCCACATATAAAATACGCCATATTGTGAAATGAACAATTGTGAAATTCACTAGACTCGACATACTTATCTGCTATAAACATATATTAAATAGTTAAATTTTTAACTAATATTAATCTATTAACATAATTACATTATATATATATATATATATATATATATAAAATAAGATCAGTTAAAACTAAATCCATTAGAATAAGGTATTAAATTTTTTTTTTTTTACAAGAAATTAATATTAAATAATATAATCTCTATTTAATAAATTCATTGAAATTTTAAATTATTAAAAAAAAATATTTAAAATTTATGATCCTTAATAAATAGTTATAACATATTGATTTAAATATTAAAATTACAAGTTATATTTATTTATTCAATTATTTTTATATTTTCCTTTTCTTTATTTTACCCCATAAAATAATGATATATAGTTTATGATCTAACTCTAATGAGAATAATGTTTTTTTTTTTTTTACTGTACTCCCCACAATATTTAAACAATTTTTATGTTAGGGTTAGTAATTATTTATTATGAATTATACTACTGAACAATAAAATTTCATTTTAAAATTTTTATCAATGTTAATTGCTACAATATATGAATTGATATATTTAGTAACTCCGTAATAACAGTAGTGATAATATAAATTATTATAATGTAATTAATAATATGGAACAAGTCATATTTTGATATCAATGCTAAATTAAATGAAAACATGTGATTAATAGTACAAGAACTATTTCTCTAACTCAAAATACAAGCGATTTATCAGAAAATTAATTTTCTAAATCACGTGATATTATAATCTGAAATACAACAAAAACCATACTTTGAATTTATATACAAGATCTTTTTTAGGGAAAAAAAAAAAAAAAACAAAAATATATAAATAGTTTAATAAATAAATAAATAAATAAATATAAATATATGTAGTTAAATTTATATATATTCTCTCTATTCAACTGAGACTAATTTTTAATAAAATTTATATTAAAATTTTAAACAATTTAAATTGAATTAATTAGAATATTATATTATAAATGAATATTAACTTTATATATATAGATATATTTTTTTTTTAATAAGATCATTTCGATCATTTTAAAATAACTATAAATTTTAATCTTATTACAAAATATAATAATAATGTTCTGATCATTTATGAATTTCTTAAAAAATTAAGTAATAAAAATAATCAATCTAATAATATAGTAATAATAATAATATAATTAATACTAATAAAAAAATTAAAAATTACAATATAAATAGTAATAAAAAAAAATAATTCCAAATAAAAAGTATAATTTTAAATCAAAACTAATATATATATAAAGTAATGGTAATAAAATTAGTGAAAAATAATAATAAATAATAAAATAATAAAATAAAACTATATTGTTTTATATTATTTCTAATATTTTATCTATGTATATTAAAGATTCATAATAAATTTATATTTATTATTTTAATAATCGTAAATAATGATCTCTTTTATTGTTAATAAAAATTTAAAAAATTTTTTTAAATGTTTTTTTTAATTGGATAAATAAGATGAATATTAATATAATTTTTTTTATCTATTTATAAATTTTATAATTATTATAGGATAAATATATATTATTATAATAATCCTATGTTTCATATTAAATTTATCATATGTTGAATAAGATGTATAATTTATCATACTCTAATAATAGGATGTTGATATATTTTAAATAAACCAAAAAAAAAAATATATTTATATATCAATTATATAATAAATAATAATATTGAACATTATAATTATTAATGAATAGTATTAATAATATTGTTATAAATATTTTTATTACTATGAATATTACTGCACACAATCACATTATTTAATTTATCAAAGTTTAGCTAATTTATCCAAATCATTGGAACAGCTTTAAATAATCCATCTCTTGTTTTTTATTGTTTGGCTTTTTTTTTTTTTTATTTTAAAAATAAAAATGAATAATAATAATAGTAGTAAATAATAATAATAATAATAACTATCAAATAAAAATATAATTAAAATTAAATATAATTAAAATAAAATTAAGATAAAATTAAATATAATTAAATTTAATTTATTTTTTATTTTTTTATTTTTTATTTTGTTAATGAATTAAGCAAATTAAAATTTATTTCTTTTTTTTTTGTTAATTTTAAATGAGATAAAAATAAAGTAAGAAAATAAAAATTTAAACCTTTTTTTTTAAATATTATTTATTTATATTCATAAAATAAATTAATATATATTATATATTATATGTTAATGTATATTATATTAATACTTAATTGAATGGTTTAATATAAATATATTAAAATAGATAAATATATAAATGTATAAATATATAAGTTTTAAATAATTTAAATAGATAAATATATAAATGTATGAATATATAAATTTTAAATAATTTAAATAGATAAATTATTTAAATTTTTTTAATTAGTTTTTATCAAAAAAAAAAAAAATTTTTTTTTTAAACTTTAAAAATGATAATTTACATAATTAAAAAAAGGAAACTTAACTTATCTTGAACTTGAAATATCTTGAAAAACAATAACCTTCGTTATTTATACTATTTTAAAAATATTGCTGTTTATACATACATACTATGAACATTTATACTAAATAATAAAAATATTATAATAATATAAAAGTGATATTTTAATTCAAAAAAATTTTAATTCAAAAAAAAAAAAAAAAAGTGTTAATTCTTAAAAAATAAAAAATATTTTAAATAGAAAAAAAAAAAAAAAAAAAAAAAAAAAAAAAAAAAAAAAAAAAAAAACATATTTAATGATAATTATAACTTAACCAATATGTAAAAATAAATAATACATAATAAATTTATAATAATATAAAATTCTTTATCTATAAAATAATAAAGTTATCAACTTTTTTTTTTATAATTATGAAGTTGATTTTTTTGTTGTATTTCTTTTTTTAATATATTTTGTACTACCATATACCAAGTCTTCATAATTTTTCCTTTTTTTTTGATTAAAATTATTAAAATTAATTAATAAATATATAAAATTTATTATATAAACATGCATGGTATATGTAATATATTTTTTCAATTTTAACATCATATAATACATTTTATTTCTTATATATAATTAATATATGTATTAATAAATTATAATAAAAAATTATAATTAAGATAATAAAAAAATAAACTTTGTTTTTAATTTGAATTCTTTAAAAAAAATAAAAAAACTTTCATTTAACAAATTCAAATTTTATGGTACAAAATTACAATATAATATAATATAATATAATATAATATAATATAATATAATATAATATAATATAATATAATATAATATAATATAATATAATATAATATAATATAATATAATATAATATAATATAATATAATATAATATAATATAATATAATATAATATAATATAATATAATATAATATAATATAATATAATATAATATAATAATACAGTTTAATATATATAATGTGATAATTGTATTGAATCATATTTGAATAATTGAATGATAACTTTTTTTCCTATTTTTCCTCTTTCAATTAACAGCAGCAGCAGCAACAACACCATAAAAAAATATATAATTTTTTTTCTTCCTTTTTTTTAATGGAATTATTTCATTTGTATAATTTTTATGGTTTATTTGATTTTTATTATTAGTATTATTACTTATTATTATTTATTATTAGTATTATTACTTATTATTATTTACTTATTACTTATTAATTATTATTAATTGTTATTAATTATTTATTACTTATTATTTATTATTATTTATTATTAATATTATTACTTATTATTATTCACTTATTATTTATTAATTATTATTTATTATTATTATTATTACTATTATTAATTATTTAATTATTTATTATTGTTATTATTATTTATTCATTTAATATTTATTTATTTATTCATTATTCATTATCTAATTATATGGTATTTATTATTTATTATTTATTATTTATAACTATTAAATTTTAGTGATTACTATATATATTCAAGTTAAGCAATTTACAAAATTAATAAAAATAGTAATAGTTACTAATAATTGATTTGAATAATATTATTTATATATAAATATTAACCTATTAACAAAAATAATTAATAATTAATAGAGCTATAATCGTATTAATATTCATCAATTATTATTATAAGATTTAATATTCATTTCGTTTGTAATGGAAATTTCAGATTAATTTTATAAAAATATTGCTATAATTATAAAATAATAGAAAGGAGCAAGTTTTCACCTTTCTTTTTTTTTTCCACCTCAAATTCTTGGTAAAATAGAATTTTTAATTTAATTTATTTTAATTATTTCCTATATTTATGTCACCTTATTGATTATATAATTTTATTAAAAAAAATTATTAAATATATACTTTTTAATATAAAATTGTTGATAGAAAAAAAAAAAAATTTTTTATTTTTTAAATTTATAAATTGATAAATATATATATATATTGATAAGATAAAGAAATTTTATAGAAGTAATGATAAAATTTTTTTAATATATTAACTCTAAATAGTTATTTATCATTTATTTATTTAATATATTTATTTTTTTATTTATTTAACATTTATTTATTATTCATATATTCATTCATCCATTTATTTATCACTTATGTTAATTTTTATATTTTTATTCATTTATTTACACCATTTATTTACTCATTATTTATATACTTAACTTATTTTTTATATTCCTATTTATTAATTTATTTAATTATTATCAATTCTATCTAGTTATCTATTTATTTATTTTTGATATTAAATTTAATCTTTTTTTTTTTTATTCTTTCTCTCTAATTTCCTCTTTCATAATAGAATATTAATGATAATTCTTCTAAAAAGTCAAAAAAAAAAAAAAAAAAAAAGTTGTGAGGAAATAAATTATTTTTCCGCATTTTATATTTAATGAATAATAATTAATGATAAAATTTTATATCTTTTGTCGGTATTGCTAACATTCCAAGGTAAGAAGAACGATTTTAATTTATCAAAATTCACAGAAATAACAATAATCAATGATAATCTTATTAGAAATTGAAATATGAAAATTAATGTTATAAAGTTGATATTGAAAATATGAAAACAAAGATACCTATCACTGTTAATGTTACATAAATCTATGTTATATTATTTATGATTTTATTTATATCATTTTATAAAAGTATTTTTTAAATGATATAATTATTTTATTAAATAATTATATTAAAATAAAAAGTAAAAATTATAATAAAAAGTAAAAAATATAATAAAAAGTAAAAAGTATAATAAAAAGTAAAAGGTTAGAATTAAAAAAGCTTTATATTTAGTTTCTTTTGTAAAAATAATTTTAATTTTTTTTTCATTATTGATTTTAACCTTTTTTTAATAATAATAATAATAATCATAATAAATAATTTGTATTTATAATAATTATAATAATGATAATAATTATAATAAATAATAAATAATAAATAATAATTAATAAAAAAGTAATTATTTTTTTTTCTGTATTATAAATCATCATTCAAAAAAAAAAAAAATTAATTTATTAATATATTAATTTATCCACACATCATGTGAGTAATATTAATTTGTGAATATCTGTTAATTATTAAATGTTAAAAAAAGAGACTTAATTAATTATAGAACTATAAATAATTTTTTATATTTTATATGTATTTATTTGTAAATCTTGTTTTATAATAAAAATTAAATAGCATTATTATTATTATTATTATTTTGGTGCTTTAATAATTTCATTAACTCATATCATTCCATCTTTTATATATAAATATTAGTATATATATAAATTATATTGACTGTTATTATAAATTGTATAATTTTAAAAGAATACTTAAATAATGATTATTTTTATTAATATTGATATTTTTAAAAATTGAAAAAAAAAAAAAACATTTTAATAATTATATATATATATTTATTAATTGTTTTATTATTCAAATATTTTTTATTCAATTATTTATTATTTATTATTATTTATTTAATATTTAACATTTTAATATTTATTATTATTTAATCTTATTTAATATTTATTATTATTTATTTAATATTTAACATTTTAATATTTATTATTATATAATATTATTTATTATTTATTATTTTTTATTTAATATTTAATATTATTTATTTAATATTTAAATTATTTATTTAATATTTAATATTATTTATTTAATATTTAATATTATTTATTTAATATTTAATATTTATTAATTAATTTGTGAAAAGTCATTATACTTAAAAGAATATTTTTATCAAAAAAAATTTTTATCACTAAGCATTTTTTTTGATAAAGATAAAAAAAAATTGGAATTTTTTTGATAAATTTAATTTAAATTTATCACAATATATGAAGTAAATTTCAACCATTTTGTAATGGATTAGATTATTTTTTATTTGATAACTCAAATATAAATTGGTAACATTTTATATTTATTTATTGGATCTATTAATTAATATATATTATAATATAAAGATAATATATAGAATCGAATATTCATATCTGCTTATGATAACTTTAATTTCTTTTATTTTGAATATTAATTTTTTTTTTTTAATTTTATTTTTTTTATTTTTTATTTTATTTTCACTTTTGACCGTTATATAACCTTTTATTATCGAGTTATTTTAGAAAAATAAGAGAATTAATTGATATAAAATATTTTTATTTATTTATTTATATATTTATTTATGAATTGTATATAAATATATAATTATAAATACATTTGTATTTAGAATATATTGATGCATTTTTATTTTATTTTCTATTTAAGTTTTATTTTCTATTTTATTTTAAAATTATTTTAAATTTTATAAGTTTATATATTATTATATTATACTTTTCCTGTTTTAATAAATTGATTTAAAATGGGTTTAATATATTGGTAATTATTTATAATTTTATTTTTGTTTTTTGAAGAAAAACTAAGTTAATATATTAAATAAATATAGTAAATTTAGTTTATAAATAAATAAATATAAATAAATAAATTAATAAATATAAATAAATAAATAAATATAAAAACTAAATATATTATAAATAAATTATAAATAAATAAATAAATATATATATTTTTAATAATTATTTATTTAGTATAAATAAATTTATATATTCATATTATTATATAATATTACATTATTAAATTAATTAGGACCAAAAATTTTTATTTAATCAATAATTTTTTTTTTCTTTTAATTTTTTTTCTTCTTTTATTTTAATTTTTCTGTTACTGTAATTTGGAATTAAATAAACAACATGAAATTACTAAAAGAAATTTATGTTTAATAGTAAAAATAAAAGTAAAAGAAAATTTTTAAAACAATCAAATTATGTTTATTAAAAAGTTATATTACTGTATATAATATAAAAAAATTATTATTCAAAATTTATACATCATTCAAAATTTAAAAGAATCAACCTATATATTAAATGTAATTTATTATTATATATTATTTTTTTCCTAATATACGTTAAAATTTGGTGTATTTTAATAAGTAAAAAAAAACAAAAACAAAATAAGAAAAAAAATATTTTATAGATATAGAAATAATTAATTTCAATAAAAAATTATTTATTAAAAAATAAATTTCAATTATTTAGTATAGTAAAAAGGAGATTTTGAATTATATATATATTATAATTTTCGTAATTCCTTATATATATATATTCATATATTTTTATTTTCTTCAGAAATAGTTTATATTTTTCTATTATAAATAGTATTTTTAAGTTATTTTTATATTTATTAATTAAATATTTTAGTTTGATAAAATATAATACTTATAAATATAATATATATATAATTTATAATTAAAACAAAAGTGTTACAGCATCAAAATTACACATTTTCAAACAAATTAACTATAATTTATTATAAATAATACAAAAGAATTTTATTTTATTATATAATTATAATTCATAATTCATATATATATATATATTTTTATTTTTTATTTTTTTTTTTTTTTAAGAAAAAAGATTAATTTAATTTCATTTTTATTATTGAAAAAAATAAAGAATATATATATATATATTTTTCTTAAAAATGAAACCTTGACAATATTTCAATTTATAATATTTTTTATAAAAAAAAAACAATACTTCTGATAAAAAAAAATTATACCAATTTTTAAGTAATTTTAAAAATCAAGTTTATAATATATATCTATATTAATTTATATATGTATCACAAATTGTTTTAATATACAAAATATTTATATATACATTCAACCACAACAGAAAAAAAAATTTTTTTATATATTAATTATCAAAGTCACTTTATATATATATATATGTATATATATATATATATTTTATACCGTCATTATTATAAATATTTAAAACTCAATTTTAAAACAAATATTATATCTTTATTGATTAATAACACTAATTTATATTTAATAAAAAAAAAATAATACTAATACAAATAATACTAATACAAATAATACTAATTATAATAATAAATATAATAATAATAATTGTAATATATTTATGAAAAAGGGTCAATATGGCTTTGATAGCACAAAATAATGATAAAACTATTCTATTAAAATTATTACTAAAAATCGCAAAGCAAGATAATGACATTGGTAATTGTTTACCAACAGATGGTGATGTCATACCAAAGTCTAAATCTGCTACTCAAACTTATCAAGAAGATTTGATAAAAGCTGGAATATTAAATGATGACCTTATTGAATGTATTACAAGTCTAACACAAGTCGTTAGTGAAATTAATGATACTTGGAAGGTTTTTTCTAAATCCAAGGATATTTTACCTAATGGGGAACGTTTAGAAAATTTATCTTGGAGAATAATGAATTATCATAAAGATCTTAAACCCAATTTATCTTTTCCAGAATTTAAATCTAATATTTCTCTAGAAGAAGAGGATACAACTCATTCTAATAATAATAATCATAATAATAATAATAGTAATAATAATAATAATAATAATAATACTATGGATTATACATCTAATTCAAATCTTTCCAAAACTCCTACTGTGAATACCATTAATCATCCTGATTACACAAACCCTTTAGATGCTAAAAAGGAAGATAATCAGATTAGTAAATTACCATCTTTATCTTCTATGGTAAAATTAAATATTATTAATAATTAATAATAATATATATATATTTTATTTTATTTTTTATTTTATTTTATTTTTTATTTTATTTTATTATTTCATTTTATTTTATTATTTCATTTTATTTTATTATTTCATTTTATTTTATTATTTCATTTTATTTTATTTTTTCATTTTATTTTATTATTTCATTTTATTATTTCATTTTATTTTATTATTTCATTTCATTTCATTTCATTTTATTTTTTATTTTATTATTATTATTATTATTATTATTTTAATTTTTATATTATATTATTTTATTTTACCACAAAGTACTTTTAGTTATAAAATTTATTACTTTTATTTTTTATTGTTTCCTTATTTTATATTTTATATTTGTTTAAAGTTATCAATATATTGATAATTAAAATTTTACATATATATATATATTTTAATATATAAAAATATTAGTTTTGATTATATATTTATTTATATTGGTTTATAAATTATTTGAAATATATTTTATATTAATTTAAATATTAAAAATTAAAATTTTTTTTTTTTTTTTTTGAATTATATTTATTTATTTACTAATATTTAAAATATAGATATAGTAATTTTTTTTAATTGGATATGTTAAATTACTTTTCTATAAATTTATTAAATATATATATATATATTATTATTTTATTTTTATTTTATTTTTTTTTTTTAAAATTTTATTTTTTCTTTTCTTTATAATAATGATATACATAAATACTATAAAAATACACAAATTTTTATTATTATTGTTAATATATTTTTATTTTTATTTTTATTTTATTTTTTTTTTTTAAATTAAAAAAGAATTCCAAAACAGTCATTCCTGGTGATGCATTAATAACAGAAAGTTTTAATGAACCAATTAATATGCCATTAAACATTCCAAAAATTGATTTTAATATTAAAAAGGAGGAACATACCATTACAAAAAACAATATAGAGAATATGAAAAATAATGGATTATTAATAGATGTTCGTAATAGTGCGACAGATACTGATAGCTTCTCTTCCTATACCACCACTATTAATGATAATCTAAGTTATAATTCTCAGCAATCAGTTTCCTATACATCTAATTTGGACGGTGATGAATGGATGAAACAATTTATGGCTTTTGATAATTTAGCAGTGAATGATAATATGTCATTACCGTTAACTAATTTAGAATATTTTAAAACTCAATTTAATTCACCAAATCTAAATTCTCATACAGCAAATTCATTACCAAGAAGAATGAGTGCAATTAAATATGATAAAAGTATGTCTTCATCTTTTGCTAATTCTGTAGGCAATAAAACTTTTTATAAAGCTAATACTAAGTATTCAACAAGTAAAGCAAGCCTCTTCAGTCCTTCTCTTCCAAATAATAGTAGTAATAATAGTAATGTTAAACCCATGAGTACTATCGGTAGTGATACCTCTCCTTCTCCAAACCTTACTAATAACTATTATTCTACCACATTACCCTCCTCTTCCTTAAATGATCCATTTATAATAGCTTCAGGTGATCAAGATAAGATGAAGGCGAAATCTCTAATGAATAGTACTAATCCACCTTTACCAGTAAAATCTGCATCTTTTTCATTACCACCAACTGCATCACTCTTTGATAGTAATCCAATAGAATCAAATTCTATGAAATCTAATTCTTCACAGAAAAGTAATTCTTCTTCTACTTTAAAAAGTTCCACTACGACCACCAAAAATAAAACAACAAAATCTAAGGAAAGAAAAATTAAAGGTGTTACTAGTGGGCTTAATGGTAAACCTGCAAAACGTCGTCTTAATTCTAAAAAAAATAATGGGGAACAAGGAACGATTGTTTGTTCTAATTGTGGTACAACTAATACACCATTATGGCGTAGAAATGCTAATGGTGAGTCATTATGTAATGCTTGTGGTCTCTTCTACAAATTACATGGAGTAGTTCGACCCATCAGTATGAAAACTGATATTATTCGTAAACGTAATCGTAGTAGTAAGTGTAATAATTCATTGGATACAAAGTTTCCTAAAAATTCCATGGAAGCTTCTGTTAAGGGTACAAAAAGTAAGTTTTCTCAATAATATATATATGCTAAATATTTTTACTTTATAAATTTAAATAACATATTAATTTAAAATTATTAATGATATATGATATATATATATACTTTTTTTTTTTATTATTATTTTATTATTATTTATTATTTATTTTTATTTTTATTACTATTTCTATCTCTATTTTCTATTTATTTTATTTAAATTTTTATTTTGTATTTTATTTTATTTTTTATTTTATTTCTATTTTTATTTAATTTATCATTTATATTTTTAATTTATTTAAAAATTTTATTCATATTTTCCATTTATTTAAATCTTTATTCATATTTTTAATTTATTTAAATATTATATTATTTATATTTTTATTTTATTTAAATATTTTTATTCATTTATTATTTTATCTAAATTATTATTAAATTATTATTATTATTATTATTATTATTATTATTATTATTATTATTATTATTATTATTATTATTATTATTATTATTATTATTATTACTATTATTATTATTTATATTTATATTTATATTATATTTATATTTATATTTTATATTATTTATATTTTATTTTTATTTTATTTTTGTTTTATTTTTATTTTATTTTTTATTTATTTTTTATTTTTTTTTAATAATTAAAAGGTTCAGCAAAGGCTACTTTCAGTAATATTCCGAATAATGCTAATCCTACCAAAAATACTAAAAATAAAAAATCTAATTTATCTTCTTTAAATAAAAAGATTCAAGCAATTGCACCACAACCTCTATCTTCAGGAACAACTTCCTTAAACTCTGCTACTATTCCAACATCTAATCCATTAAAAAGTATAAATAAATCTTTTCCTTCATCTATTTTACCTACTCAAAGTTTACCTACATCATCTACTTCATTAAACATTAATTCTAAACCTACAATATTGACTACAATGGCTACATCTGTAGGATTGAATAGTAATTCATTTATTTCTGTTAAAAATCCTACAATAAATTTAATGAATACTACTCCTACTCCTACTACTACTCCTACTACTACTAATCCATCTAAATTTAATACACCTAAGAATCCTTCTAGTGGTATACCCACAACTCATAATTTAAATATTAATAATCAAAGATCGGGTAAAGATAGTATTATTATACCGACTTCTTCAAATCATGAAACTAATGGTTCTTTAATGATGAATTTCAATAATGAGGCTAATATCAAACAAATATTAGATGCCATTATGAATAATAGAAATAGTAACAACACCAGTAATAGTAGCAATACTGCAGGTATGAATATGACTATTAATCAAACAAATGAATTATCTCTTGAAGCCTTACAAAATTCTGATCAACTTTTACAAAAGATGCAACAATTATTAACGCTTGAAAATACAATTAAAAAAGTAGAAAATGATAATTATACTATCAAAGATGTAATGAATTCAGATACATTTTATTCTCAAATTCAAAGTTTAGTTGATCTTAAAAAAATGCAATTAGAACAACTTTTGAAAAAAGCTCAATCCAATTATAATCCACCTCCTGTTTCATTATCTCAAAATAATACCATCCCCACTACTTCTAATACTGCTGCTACTGCTGCTTCTACTACAAATACTACAAATTCGACTAATAATTTCAATAAACTTGTAGAACTTGCTAAACCTGTTAAGGAATTTTTAAATCAAAATAAAGGTCAAAGTCAGGAACAACTGGTAAAACAAATTTTACAACTTATCTCAAATGCTACCAATCCATCTTCATCATCTACTTCTACTGGCGTAGTGACTACTACCAACCCTACTTCAGACCATTTAAATCAAAATATTACTACCAGTTCATTAAATGCCGGTAGTTTATTATCAACTATCAATAATTTAACGAATACTTCAGCTGCATCGATTACACCCTCTACATTTAATACTGGTTATGGCAGTTTTAATGATAGTATTATTATGTCTGATTATATATCACCTATTTCTAATTATTCAGGTAGTGGTACCAGTAGTATGAATCTTACTAATTCACCTATTGCCTCTAAAAAAAAAGTTTTAAATCCTCAACGGAAAGACAGTATGAAAATTGATACGGATGACCCCTCTATGAATAATTATTTAAATCTTTCCCTTAATAATTCTTATGGTGCCCCTACTACCAGTTCAGATCTTACTATGAGCACTATTGGTATCTCAAAAACAAAAATTCCTTCCTTAATTAACCCTCCATTCCATTTACCTGGAATTACTACTTTGGAAAGCTCTACTAATTCTTCAAGTATTTCTAATGATTCAAATCATAATGCTTCCACTACTGATTATAATTATTTACTTTCATTATCGGGTAATGACCATGATCATAATCATAGTGATATCACACATTCAGTAGCAACAGGTAGTAATACTTCCGGAGTTATATCAACAGCAACTGCGTCCTTTACTAATCCAATAGACTCTGATAATAACGATAATAACAACGATAATAATAACAATGAAAATAGTAATAATAGTCTTTTATCGAATCCTTTAGTTCGGGAACATATGGATTTTTTCTCTAAAAATGATCTATTTAATTCAATAAATTATTCATTTACAGATGATTATTAATAAAAAATAATTTTTTTCTTTATTTTTTCGTAAGTAATCCAAAATAAATAAAGTAATATTGAAAAAAAAAAATAAAAAAAAAAAAAATAAAAGAAAATTTATTTCATTATTTTTAATGAAATTGATAATAATAATAGTAATAATAATGAACAATAAATAAATATTTAAAATATAAAATAAATAATAAATAAAAAAAAAAAAATCATTGAAAAAAAAAAAAAAGGAATATAAAAAATATTTATAATAGATTCTATTATATTATAAATAGTTTTTTTTTATTATTATTTCTATTGTATTGTTCATTGTTTATTTTTATCTATATTATTATTATTATTATTATTATTATTATTATTATTATTATTATTATTATTATTATTATTATTATTATCATTATTATTATCATATATAAATGAGATTATGACTTTTTTTTTATTTATATTTTTATTTTATTTTTATTTTTTAATTCTTATTTTTACTTTTACTTTTTACTTTTTTATTTTTTACTTTTTACTTTTTACTTTTTATTTTTTATTTTTTATTTTTTATTTATCAATTTATTTTTTTATTCTATATAATCTTTTTTTCTTTGTAAATAGAAAAATAATATAAATATATATACAAGTAGATATAATAATTAAAATAGAAGAAAATATTGAACAAATATACTTTTATGAATTTAAAAAGAAAATTGTTGAGAATCAATAATAAAAATATATAATATAATATATATATATATATATTTTTTTTTTTTTTTTTTTTTTTTTTTTTTTTTTTTTTTTTTTTCCATGAAACATTTCATTCGAACTCCCTTTTTATTTTTAATTATTATTAATTATTATTATTATTATTATTATTATTATTATTATTATTATTATTATTATTATTATTATTATTATTATTATTATTATTATTATTATTATTATTATTATTATTATTATTATTATTATTATTATTATTATTATTATTATTATTATTATATTATTATTATTATTATTATTATTATTATTATTATTATTATTATTATTATTATTATTATTATTATTATTATTATTATTATTATTATTATTATTATTATTATTATTATTATTATTATTATTATTATTATTATTATTATTATTATTATTATTATTATTATTATTATTATTATTATTATTATTATTATTATTATTATTATTATTATTATTATTATTATTATTATTATTATTATTATTATTATTATTATTATTATTATTATTATTATTATTATTATTATTATTATTATTATTATTATTATTATTATTATTATTATTATTATTATTATTATTATTATTATTATTGAGAAAATTAAAGAAATAAACTAATTTTTGAAACAATTTGATTTTGATAATTCATGATGATTGAATACTAGGAGTATTCAATCATCTTATCCATGCTTATATACTGTACTTATAACATTAAAGAATAATATAATTTCATATTTTTTTATTTTTATTTTTATTTTATTTTATTTCATTTTATTTATTACTAATATATTTTTTTAATCTTATAAAAGTTATTGTCAGAATCTGATTCACTATCAGTATCCGAATCCGAATCTGATTCACTGTCAGTATTATTTAATTTCTTTATACTAAGTTTTTTATCAGAATCTGATTCACTATTAGTATCAGAATCTGATTCAGTATTATTTAATTCATTTTGATGATGTATTCCATTAAAAGAATTGTCTTTATTAAAATATGACTCATTATTGACAGATAAATTTGATTTATTTTCATTGGATTTATTTTGACAGAATATTTCACTATCAGTATCCGAATCTGATTCACTATCAGTATCAGAATCTGATTCAGTATTATTTAATTCATTTTGATGATGTATTTCATTAAAAGAATTGTCTTTATTAAAATATGACTCATTATTGACAGATAAATTTGATTTATTTTCATTGGATTTATTTCGACAGAATATTTCACTATCAGTATCCGAATCTGATTCACTATAAGTATCAGAATCTGATTCACTATCAGTATCAGAATCTGATTTAGTATCATCTAATTCATTTTGATGATGTATTCCATTAAAAGAATTGTCTTTATTAAAATATGATTCATTATTGACAGATAAACTTAATTTATTTTCATTGGATTTATTTTGACAGAATATTTCACTATCAGTATCCGAATCTGATTCACTATCAGTATCAGAATCTGATTTAGTATTATTTAATTCATTTTGATGATGTATTCCATTAAAAGAATTGTCTTTATTAAAATATGATTCATTATTGACAGATAAACTTATTTATTTTCATTGGATTTATTTTGACAGAATATTTCACTATCAGTATCCGAATCTGATTCACTATCAGTATCAGAATCTGATTTAGTATTATTTAATTCATTTTGATGATGTATTCCATTAAAAGAATTGTCTTTATTAAAATATGACTCATTATTGACAGATAAATTTGATTTATTTTCATTGGATTTATTTCGACAGAATATTTCACTATCAGTATCCGAATCTGATTCACTATAAGTATCAGAATCTGATTCACTATCAGTATAAGAATCTGATTCAGTATTATTTAATTCATTTTGATGATGTATTCCATTAAAAGAATTATCGATATTACAATATAACTCATAACTGACAGATAAACTTGATTTATTTTTACTTAATTTATTTTTCTTTTTACAGAGAGGAATTTTTTTAATTGAATCTATAAGATCGTTTATTTTGAATTTTTCAGAAAATGTTTTCCAGGTAAATATATTTTCATTTTTAACGTTAACAGTTTCTAAAATTTTCTGTAGTATTTCTTTAAATGGTGCTTTTAAATCATTATTATATATTTGGGAATAATTATATATTGAAGATTTCGATAATAAAATATATTTTTTATTTTGTTTTTTCAAATTTTTAAATAATTCTATGAAATTTGCATTTAACAATAAATTATCGATGCAATAAAATAGTATTATTCCTTCTAAAAAATTAATATCAATTAGTTTACTTTTATAGGAAATTGTTTCAAATTTTAAATTGTCTTTGTTTTTTTCAATAAAATTTAAATATTTTTTGTTGTTTTTTTTCTAAATTTTTCAGTTCAGCATAATTTTCTATTAATGAAACAATATGTATTTTTCTAGATTGGTTAATTAATTTTTCTATTAAAGGTATAATATCATTTTTATCATTAATGGTAATAATTAATCTATTTTTTTTAATATATTTATCCATTTCAACAATTTCTATAAAAATTAGAAGTTATATGCCTATAAATATGTTTATTAATAAATTGTGTATTTATTTTAGGTTTACTATTTCATTCCTTTTTTTTTTTTTTACAATTATTATTAATCAAAAAAAAAAAAAAGATTAAAGTTGAAATAAAACGAAATTTAAAAATTGTTGGAATTTTATTATTTTTTATATATATAAAAAATAAAATTGTTAACAAATTTTTAAAAATAAAATGGACAAACACAAATTAAATAAATTATTTTAAATTATTTTAATTTATTTAATATATTTATGAGTAATAAAAATATTTTAATTTTTAAAACTGATATAAAACAAATATGTGTAGTAACATATATGTATATTTAATAATAATTATTAAATATTAAATTTATATCTTTTTGATAATAATTATTTTATTTTATTTTATTTCAATATATATTATTATAATTATAATAATTATAATACTTTAATTCATATAAAATTTATATAGTTCTATATATTAGAATATGTATTTAATATATTACCTATTTCTTATAAATTAAATTATTTATATTAGAAATAGAGAACTCTCTTGTAAGTTTTTAGGAATTAGAATTATTATTTTAATTGTACGAATATTATAATATTATTAATAAAATTTACTAAACTACCATTATTTAAAACCCACTGCTTATAAATTATTGCACATAAAAGTCCCGTATATCAAAACAAATATCATGTGACTTTTTGAAAAATCATTCAATCTTTTTAATATATATAATGTGGTTTTCTTTTAAAAAGTTATACATAAAATATTTTTATTTATATTAAATTTTTACTTCCATTTTGCAATTTTTTTATTATTTAATTTTTTTTTAAAAAATTTTGCTCATATATATATTTCATTAAATTTCTAACTATATATTGTACTTTACTCATTCTATTAGATTCATCTAAATTAGATTAATTCATTATTCTTCTATGAATTATCACTTTCAGATATTATCATTTCTATTAAAATTAAAGTTATTGTTAATCATCTAGTTACTCATCTTCATGAAATTTGTATTAATATATATATACATATATAATAACTTATTTATAATAAACAGATATATATATATATATATATATATTTTTTTTTTTTTTTTTTTTTTTTTTTGTTAAATTTAAATATTGTAAGTTATATAACTTTTTTTTTATTATATAATAGATCTATTAAAAAAAAATTATAACTGGTTATGTCTTATGTCTTAAAATTATTATATATAGTAATTCTTCAAATATTAATTTTTAAATTATTTTATTTATTTCTGTTCAACTTAATAAATTATTATAAAACCTTATTATTTAAGTTATTATCAATTATAAATACTAATTAAACAGATATATTTCCTAATTTCTAAATAGTTAATAATATCTATTAACTATTAACTATGTATTTAGATATTAGAAATAATTATTTTATATATAATAATAAAAATTAATTTATTTAATACAAATTAAAAATTATACAATTTATATTAAATTTATGTAATAGAAGTATTAATAAATATATTATTCTATTAAAAATATTATGTTAAGAAATTATATATTTAATATTATATTGTATTTATAATATATTATAAAAATTTAAACAATTGAGACATTTATAATTTAATATATATAAAATTGAAAATTAAATATATAGTTTTCATTAGGAAACCACGTTCATTGTTATTTTTGAATATAATAAAAATAAATAAATAAATAAATAAATAAATAAATAAATAAATAAATAAATAAATAAATAAATAAATAAATAAATAAATAAATAAATAAATAAATAAATAAATAAATAAATAAATAAATTAGGTAAATAAATATTGTTTTATTGGGATTAAAAGAAAAGAATATTTTTTTTAGAAAAATATACGATTTATTTATTATCCTTTTTATATGCAATTAAAAGAGGAATTTGTATTTTTGAATATCTTTTATATTTAATTCAATTTTACAAGTTTAAAATTATTATCATCACTAGCCTAACCCTAATGAATACCATCTATCACTATTTTTACCGCTGATATCCAAAGTAATATCTTCATTTTTATTGTATTCTACAATAAATGATTAAATTTTTTCAATATTTTCATCTTTAACTAATTTTAATATTGAAATGAATTTTTTTACCACTACTAGACATTTCTTAGTCAATTAAAAAAAGTAAAGACTAATAAACCTGAAATTTAATTTACTACAAAATTTTAATTTTGATTATTATTATTAATTTATTCAAAAAATTTTAATTTTATACCCAATAAATTGAATTTTTAATAATTCTTAAAATCGTAATTTAACATATATTACCTAGTAATTATTACCTAGTAATTATAATAAAAAGGCATTAATAAAACAATCTGATTATCTATATTAATATCTATAGTTTAATATATATATATAACAAAATTTTTTCTTTATATTTAAAATTTAAATCTATAGAAAAAAATTTGCTATTAATTACTTGGAAAATATCCGCTTTTTAAAAAATAATAATTTCCGCTATTTTAATCATTAAAAAGTATAAATTTATGCGGAAATATAATTCTAATTTTTCATATTCTGAGTCATTTTATAGTTTTTTTTGTTAAAATGAGTCAATTTGTGGCTTATTTCTATTAACTTGAAGTAATAGACCAATACTATCTTCTTAAATTAATTTAATGAATCATAATTAATAAAATTATTTGAAAATTAGTTAGGTAAATAAGATATTTTAAAATATCTTATTTACCTAAAAAAAATATAAAAAGGTCAAATTTCTCTTCATTTTGTATGTATATCATTTAAAAAAAAAAAAAAATTAAATTTAAATAAAATAAACTTAAAAATTTTAATTAATTATAAAAAATAATTATTTATACAAAAGATAATATAATGTAAGTAAATATATATGAAGTAAAATTTTATGTTCGTTAATTTTAATTATACTAATTGTTATATTTATTAAAAAAAAAAAAAAAAAATAAAAATAAATTAGTAAAAATGTGTGACTGTGAAAAGAATTCTGGTACATGTGATTGCCCAGCTAACTGTCCATGTAGAGATGCTCAAGGACAATGCCCATGTAAGCCAGGTGAAATGTGTGCTGGTTGTGTTAATACTTCTTGTGGATGTGGTTGTGGATGTTCTGAAACCAAGAGCTGTTCTTGTTCTGAAGAAAAAAAGGCTTGTGATTGCTCAGCTAACTGTCCATGCAGAGATGCTCAAGGACAATGCCCATGTAAGCCAGGTGAAATGTGTGCTGGTTGTGTTAATACTTCTTGTGGATGTGGTTGTGGATGTTCTAAAACCAAGAGCTGTTCTTGTTCTGAAGAAAAAAAGGCTTGTGATTGCCCAGCTAACTGTCCATGCAGAGATGATCAAGGACAATGCCCATGTAAGCCAGGTGAAATATGTGCTGGTTGTGTTAACACTTCTTGTGGATGTGGTTGTGCTTCTAAATGTCCATGTAGAGATGATAATGGTAAATGTGGATGCACTCCAGATGCTAAATGCAATAATTGTACTGGTGGATGCGGTTGTCAACATTAAATAATTGAAAATTTTAAAATATTATAAAATAGAAAAAAAAAAACATTATTATTATTAATAAATTATTAATAAAATTATACCACTATAGTATTTTATTTTTAATTTTTAAAGTCATAGAAAAAAAAAATAATAATAAAAGTAATTAACTTTTTATTAATACATTCAAAACGTGAATTGGATTGATTAAACATTAAACTATAATGAAAATCAACCAATGTAAAAACTTGAAATGAATGTACTTCAAAGTACAAATTTTATTTAATTTTAATTAACAAGATTCATAATTTTAAAATAAATAATGTAATAAAAAATAATATAAATGATAAAGTCAAATTAATATATGAAATATAAAAAAATTATAAAAAAAATAAGTAAATATATAATTTTTTTGTATTAAAAAATATATAAATAAAGTCAAATTATATGAAACATAAAAATAATTGTAAAAAATAAGCAAATATATAATTTTTGTGTATTAAAATATAAATAATTTATAATACAATTGAATGCATAAATATATAATATATATGATATTTTATGAAATTTTTAAAATTATAAATTTAATTATAATATATAATATTTACCTCTATGTATTTATTTTTTTATAAAATTTTTATTTTTAATACTTTTATTCTCTCTCTAAAATACTCAAAATATTTTCTTGGATTTTTTTTTTTTTTTTTTTTTTTTTGAATTGGACAAATTAAATGTGGATCCAAATTTGATGTGAAACATTAATAAAGTTAGAAAAGCACTTTATTCCATAAAAGGATTTCTTAAGAATCTTCATATTCCTATCCCTTATAAATGAATTGCATTTTCTGCAAGAGTAATTGGACAAGTTTCGTATTATGCACTTCTACTTTGGATCAAACAAAGAAAGAACGAGAAGTACACAGACACTAGTTAATTCAGGATTATACTGGATTGAAGGATCTTCTAAAGAGAATAGCTTTACATCTCTTTATTGTGTTTCTAAAGAACATAACATTCCTACTTTTTCTGTGAAATGTGCGATTGCTCAGGTGCTTTGAAAAAAATGAAAAATTATCTCTGATTTATTTAGAGATATATCTCGTTGAAGATGTGATGTATAGGATAAAGAAAGTAAAATTTTAGCAGACAAATTAGATAAATTTCCCTCAAAAAAAAAAAAAAAAGCAATTGTAAACTTTTAAATTTCTACTGGGATAGAGATAAGAAATATAAATTTGAGAAAACTAGTAGAGACTACCAGAAGCTCAACTTCACGTATCTTGAATATAGTATTGGCTTCCGATGGTTACTTCGTACTAGAAGTAGATATAAATTCAATGCTCATGTTGCCAAAGCAGCCAATATGATTGAAGATGACTGTCCAGAACGGTGTTCTTATTGTTATAGATAAAATAGTAATCCTCGATTGGAACATTGATTTCCTAAATGATATCTTTTTATGGATATTGAAAAACTTCATGAAAAATTGTTTGTTTTTAGTAAATATTGTCCAATATCAAATAATAATGTAAACACTGTTATTATAGATATGAATAATGCGAAATCAAGTACAAATTCTGATAGTAGTAACGAAGTATATAATAATAATAATAATAATAATAATAATAATAATAATAATAATAATAATAATAATAATAATAATAATAATAATAATAATAATAATAATAATAATAATAATAATAATAATAATAATAATAATAATAATAATAATAATAATAATAATAATAATAATAATAATAATAATAATAATAATAATAATAATAATAATAATAATAATAATAATAATAATAATAATAATAATAATAATAATAATAATAATAATAATAATAATAATAATAATAATAATAATAATAATAATAATAATAATAATAATAATAATAATAATAATAATAATAATAATAATAATAATAATAATAATAATAATAATAATAATAATAATAATAATAATAATAATAATAATAATAATAATAATAATAATAATAATAATAATAATAATAATAATAATAATAATAATAATAATAATAATAATAATAATAATAATAATAATAATAATAATAATAATAATAATAATAATAATAATAATAATAATAATAATAATAATAATAATAATAATAATAATAATAATAATAATAATAATAATAATAATAATAATAATAATAATAATAATAATAATAATAATAATAATAATAATAATAATAATAATAATAATAATAATAATAATAATAATAATAATAATAATAATAATAATAATAATAATAATAATAATAATAATAATAGAAATAATATTGCTAATAATAGTAATAACATTGATAGTGAAAATAGGAATTATAACATTAGTGATAGTGAAAAATAATAGTATCGTTACTAATAAAATAGTGAATAGGTAAATTGATGAAAATCGTGTTAATATTAGTAATTTTCTGAATAATGAGTGTGTAAATATATATGTGACGTGATACCGATTATGTAACTTCCTTCTTTGTGAAAGAGATGCAGACATTATTGTTTTAAAGTATAAAAAGGAATGGGATGTTTTGTTAAATAATCAAATCGTTTCTGGTGATTACTCTAAAACGTTTTTCTTGGTGCGATATGCAGCTCTCTTTACAGAAATTATGTCTCGAGCTAGTACTCGATAAGGGTTGCTATTCCTGACGGTATAAGCTCAAGCTAACCAGGAAATATAGTATGACAGGCTAGTAAGGCCAAAATGCCACTGAAGGAGAATAACATAATTTCATTCAAATAGTCAATTCAAATCCTAATACGAAATGAGAATGCCTTTTAAACAGAAATCTTATAATCTGGAGGTGAAGTTCTTATCATATAATTTTTTACTGAATTTATTAATACATTTTATTTTGAATATTACATTTATTTCACATTACTATTCTAAATATTATAATGTTAAAATTGGACAAATAATATTCATTTTTTTTATTAAATTAGTGTTTTTTATAATAAAAAAATATTTATATAATTAATGAATAAATAAATAAATAAAGTTTAAGGTTCGCAATATTGCGGTAATAAATAAAAAATAAAATAAAAAAAAAAAAAAAAAAAAAAAAACACTAGATATTTTAATGTACAGATTCAAAGAATTCAGGAAACTATTCTTTCAATTTTTTATTAATATTTTTCTGATTGTCCATGAGAAATCATTGAACATTCTTGATAATAATATTAAATTTTACGTATTGTGTATTTGAAATCTTAAAGATCCGTTCTTTGGAAAGAAGGCATTTAATTAATAAATTTTTTTCAATCATCTTTGAGAGTCTTATTATCCTTACTAATGTTATGCCTACTGTGATTAGTAATTTTTTCACTATGATCAATTTGTATACCGTAAGAGTACTCTATATATTTTATTAAATAATTAAAACTGATATATTAAAATATAATTAAAACAAAAAATAAAATAATATTAATAAAGTAATTATTTAATTTAGTGACTGTTTTTATTGCTTGCTTGTATTAGCGTAAATACAAACGAAAAAATCTTGGTGAAATGACCAATAAACTGGACATATTAAAATTTATTTTTTCTTTTTTTATTTTTATTTTTAAAAAAATATAAAAATTAAAAAAATGCAATTAATATTAACATATATATATAATATTTTTTTTTAAAGTTTAATATAAAATTTTAATAATTAATAAAGTTTTGAAATTTGAATTAGTTTTATTTTTTATAATTTTTATAAAAATAATAATTATAATAATAATAATAATCAAAAATAGTAATAATTAATAATAATAATAAAAGGACATAATAATAAATGATTATAAAATAATAAATAATAATAAATAATAAATAATAATAAATAATAAATAATAATAATAATAATAATAAGTAATAAATAATAATAAATAATAATAAATAATAATAAATAATATTTAAATATTTAAAAATACATAATTTTTTTTAATATATTTACTCGTTACTAAAATATATTCTAAAATATTTTATCATGTATAGTAATTGAACCCCCCCAAAAAAAAAAACAAGTTATGTTTATGTCTAATTTTTCATATATTTTTTAAAAATAAAGTTAAATTAGAGTTTTAATTTAATATATTATATTATTTTATATTAAATTTATGTAAATTATGTACATCTATTAATGATAATTTCTTATATTGATCATTAATTTAAAATTTTAATATAAGAAGGAATTTTAATATAAAAAGAAAGCAATTTACTATTAAAAAAAAAAAAAAAGAATATCAAAAAATATTATAGTAATAACAAATGGAAAGATTAAATAAAAACATTAATATTCCTGATTATATAAGAAAGGATAATCCACTGGAAACCTGTTATCATTTGATTAATCTTCAAAATGATATTAAAACTGTTTCCATAATTAAACAAAAAATAGGTGAAAGAAAAGTCTTTATTTCCTTGGACACGGAATCCTATGAAAAAAACCATGATTACTTAACGGAAGTAGGATGGGTAATTTTTGATAAAACTGAAAAAATATTAAAAAAGGAACATTATATTATTCAAGAATATATGAGTTTTCACAATGGAAAATATGTAGAAGATAATAAATTTAATTATGATTTTGGAGAATCTAAAACAAAGTCATTGATTGAGGTTATCAGATTGCTTAATAAAGAATTAAATTCCGTGGACTATATTGTGGGACAAGGTATTAATAATGATATTAAAGACTTAGAGAAACTCGGAGTTAATCTTACTAAATTTGAAGAAATGAAAGGAATTTATAAAAATTATGGTATTATTGATACTCAGTACTTATATTCAGGATGTTTCTATGATAGACCAATTAGTTTAAAGAAAGGATTAGATAAATTACATATAACTTACAGATATTTACATAATGCAGGTAATTTTTTTTATTTATTTTGTTAATTGAGACACCATTATATTAATATATAGATAGATAGATATAGATAATAAAAATAAAAAAAATTAAGCTAACTATATTATAAAACGTTTTTTTTTTAAAAAAATAAAAAAGGTAATGATGCTTATTATACAATGAAGTACTTTTTTGAACTTATTAGAAACTTTGATATAAACGATATCAAAAATAAAAGAATTTTAGATATTAAAATTCCAGGTAACATTTAATAAATATATATATATTAAAGAAAAAAAGAATAAAGGTTTTTTATATTATAAATATATTAATTGTATTACTTTATATAATATATATATATTTTTTTTCTTAAATTTAAGATGAATATAATGAAGAAGATTATATTCGTTATAAAAGAGAAAAAGATGAACGCAGAAAACGAGAAAAAGAATTGAAAAAACTTAAGAAAAACAGAAAAATAGAATATTATGATAATTATAGCGAACATATATATGAAAATGATGATTATGGAAATGATAATTATTATGATTATTATGATTATTATGATGATTTTAACGATAATTATAATTATTATGATGATAGTAATATGGGTATTGGAGAAATGTTAGGAATATATGATTCAGATGAATTAGATGAATATATTGCAAAATATGGATTTTATTAAATAGGTGATTATTTTTTTTTTTTTTTCATATCACTATGAAAGATGAAAAAAAATATTAATACCTTTCTTGAATACTAAATAATCATTATCAAGATCATTATCATATCTTTCTTTATATATTATAAATAAATTAATAAATAAATAAAAAAAATAAATAATTAAATAAATAATTAAAAATTAAATAAAAAATATAATATGTATCATATAAATCTTTTATTATTTATATAATTATTTTAATTTATATATACAATTATTGTAAAATTTTTATTATCAATTATATTTTTATTTATTTTTTTTTTTTTTTTTTTTTTTTTTTTTTTTTTTTTTTTCAAAATGTATATAATATAAAAAGTATCTCATATAATTAACTTTATTTTTTATTATTTATATATTTAAAATTTTATCATACACTTAAAAAATATAAAATATAATATGAATAATATAAATATATATAATTAAAAAAAATATTAAATAAAAAAAATAAAGCATATTTTCATAAAAAAAAAATTATGTTTTACTTTACTATATTATATAGTACATTAATTATGTTACTTTTGAATTTTACATATTGTTATTAATATATATATTTAAATATTAATGACATATATAAACATGTATGATTACATATTATAATGAAGAACTAATTATAAAACAATTTAGTAAATAGATAATCAATGAAGGAAGTAATAAAATTATATTATATACATATAATAGCAAAAGTTTTAATTGTATTATTTATGATCTACATAACAAAATAGTTCACTACTAATATATTAAAAATTTTTATTTATCATGAAAATTAAAATTAATATAATATTATTATATTTTACCTTCATAAAATAATAAAAATGTTATTAATAATAAATAAAAGATTTTTTTTTTTTTTTTTTTTTTTTTTTAGCAAATAAACATAATTCAATATAATGAAAGAAGTTTTAATGAAAATGAAAAAATAAAAAATCAATGGAGGTTCAATTATTATTTTTTATGCTTTCTTAATTTATCTCTATAAATTTAGAAAAAAAACATGAGTCTAGTACAGGTACCGACATTAATCAGGGTTGCGGTTTATAACTATTTGATTTTACAATCCAAAATTTAATCTAATTTAATAATAATAAAAAAAAAAAAAGGAATTATGTACAATTAACTCATATATAATTATAATAGTAAAAATTTATAATAAAATTTTTTTTTTTTGATGAAGTACAAATTTTAATACATAATTATTAAATTTATATATAATTTATATATTAAATTTATAGAAATCTAAATATAATCCATAAATTTGAATTAATATAAGAAAAATCATCCAAATGAAAAAAGTTATGGTAACATTTTTTAATAATTATAATAATATAAAAATTTTCAAATATTTTTTTTTTTTAATATATTTTATTTTAATTAATATATTTAATTGATATATATTAAATTCTTTTCTTCTAACCAAGAAAGATATTGTGTGATTTTTAATTATATTTTAATTATTATATATTTTTTTTATTTATTATTTTATCTCATATGTAAAAAAAAAACTTAATTGAATATAAAATAATAAATTACTAATTATTAAATAAAATAAAACAACATAGTAAAAATATCCTTTTTCTTGTCATACCTCTGGAAAGTTTATTCAAAAGTTTTTTTTTAAGAGAGTACATATAAAGCTTATTTATTTATTTATTTATTTATTATAAATATCATTATTTTATTATTTTATTTTAATTTTAAAGATTGTATATAAAAATATATTTTATGATTCATATGAATAATTTTATTAAAAATATTAATATAATTATAGTTATAATATCATTTAATGAAAATATATATTATTCAAGAGCCCGTACTTAACATTTATATTTCATTTATTTATTTTATCTTATTTTATTTTATTCAACCTGCTTAACAGAGTGTGTTGTATTTCGGAAGGTGGCTTGTAAAGAAAAATTTAATTCGTAATTTAATACTGACATCTGTATTTTCTTTAAATAATTGTAAATAAATAAAAAAATAAATAAAACTTGAAATAAATATAAATAGAACATCAAAAAAAATTTCTCATAAACACTTTATTTATAATTGTTAAAAAGTGAAACAAACAGAGGAAAAGAACAAATTATTATAAATTAAAAATAATTAATTTATAATAAAAAATTTTAATGAAATTAAAATATAGGATATCTAAAATATTTTACCTATTACCTTATATTCTAATTTTAAGATTTGATTACTTTATAATTAAAATTTTATTTTATGATTATATGATTATTTATTTATAATTTATTTATTATTTATTATTATTGTTTTTTATAATATATATTATATTCTTATTTCTAAATATTTTTTATTATATTATATATTCTTGTTTCTAAATATTTTTTAAAAATATTTTTTATTATTGTCGTTTTCATTATATATATTATTTTATTTAAAAATTT
Organism: Neocallimastix lanati (nom. inval.); assembly: GCA_016946835.1. Lineage (NCBI taxonomy): Eukaryota > Fungi > Neocallimastigomycota > Neocallimastigomycetes > Neocallimastigales > Neocallimastigaceae > Neocallimastix > Neocallimastix lanati (nom. inval.). The sequence continues at coordinate 731,682 of JACVTC010000036.1, forward strand.
TTAAATTTATTTATTTATTATTTTTATTATTATCATCATTATTATTTTTAATTAAACGAATAAGAATTTATTAATTGATATATTTTAAATAATTTAAAATTTAAAAATTTTTAAATTTATTTATTTATTATTTTTATTATTATCATCATTATTATTTTTAATTAAACGAATAAGAATTTATTAATTGATATATTTTAAATAATTTAAAATTAAAAATAAATATTTCAAGTATTTCATTTTTAATTTTCATCTGGCCAAAAGATAGCTTCAAGTAATGTATAAATACCAAATAATAAGAAGAGACAACCACCAACAAAAGTAACTGTCTTTACTGATATCTTTTTAGCTAATAATTTACCACAAATAACAGCTAATGCAGTACATATACCATGTCCAATAATGGTACCAAGAATAACATTAATTGGATACTATAAATATTTAATATTATTAATTATATTAATATATATATATATATATTTAATAATGTATTTTATTATTATTAATAATAAAAATAAAATTAAAAATAAAATTAAAAAATAAAAAAAAAAAAAATTAATTTTTTATAATTATTATATATATACATCAGAAGAAGCAGCTAAAATAATAGTACCAATTTGTGAACGGTCACCCCACTATAATATATAATAATTAAAAGGATATATATATAGAAAATTAGTATATTGATAAAATATATAATTTTATTAAAATGGTATATTTTCTTTTAGGTTCAAACTCATATTAAAAATTAATATTTTTTAATTCGATAATTATTTATTTATATTTATATTATTTTTATATTTTACCTCAGCAAGGAAAGTAATTGTGAAAATTTGAACGAAGGTTGGTGAAAAAATGTAATTAAATAAATTGACCCAACCAGAAGTCTTCTTTATTGGTTCAACAACAACACCACCACTTTCTAATTGTTCTAATTTATGTAATTCATCACCCCCTATGAGTTGTTTATTAACTTCTTCTAATTCTTCTTCTGCTTGATTATGTGACATCTCTTTAGCTTCCATTAACATTTTAACACCAAAAATTATAAATAAAACAATAGCCAAATATTGGGTATATTTTTTTGATAATAATGCTGGTAGAGTATAACCTAAAATTGCTGAGAGAATTGCCATAAGAGATAACGCTGCCATTGCTGAGAAGAAAACAAGTTTTCTATCATGTTTCATTGCCTTTATTTTTTTAATTTGAATATATAATATATTTATTTTGATTTTTTTTATTTATTAAGATTAATTATTTTAATTTGAATATATATATATTTTTATTTTTTTATTAAGATTAATCTAATTTCAATTTTAATTATATAATATATATATATACGAGTAATTAATATATAATTATTCAATAATATATACCATAACACAGTTACTTAAAAATGTTCTATCACCCATTTCTGAGACCATAATCATGGCAAAACCGGCAACAAATGCACTTAATCCAGTTTGAGCTTCAGTATCAGACTATTATTATTAATAATAAATATATAATATTTTAATTTTATTTTATTTTATTTTATTTTTATTTATTTTTCAATTTATTTATTTTTTATTTCAGATGATTATATAAAATATTGTAAAAATATATTTATTTTTACCATTGTGAATATATATAACTATGAGTAAATAAAAATAATAAAAACGGAATAAATGAAGAATACTAAAATATAATATATATATTATTTAAATTTCATTTATTATAAAATGTTTGAAAATTGGTATTTTTATAAAATTTATTGATTTTATTGAAATATTTTGTTTATATTATATAGCAAATATGATTCAACAAATTTATATATATAATTAAAATATTAATATTATTAGTTTGTGTCATTATTAAATAGTACTTAGAATAAATAAATATAATAGTCCTTTTTATTATTATTATTATTACTTATTTTTTTTTTTTTTTTTTTTTTTTGATTTCCTAAAAACTTACAAAATTATAATATTTATATAATTTAATAGATAGGATAAAAATTCTATTATAATAGTAATCTTTGATTTACTATTTATTTTTATATTTCTATGATAGAGTTTATTTAATTGAAGTGAATTTTTAAAAGTATACTTCGTTCATATACTCATTATATAAAAAAATTTTATATTTCTCTTTTCTAATCTAATGATTATATCGATTTTATTTAAGACAAGTTTTACTTTTAATAAATTATTTAAAACAAAAACAAAAATAATTTTTATTTCTTTATTTCTTTATTAAGTTTTTTTATTATAATTATAAATTAAATATTGTATCTTTTAATTTTTTTGAAAGAAACAATCTAAAAATATTTATATATATATTTTTTTTTATTTAACTTTTAATATATTTTTATATTAATATCGATATTTATTTTATTTTAAATATTTATAGTTTTACTTTTATTTATTTATTTATTTATTTTGGTTTTCTTTTTCTTTTTCTTTTTTATTTTTTATTTTTATTTATATTTTACTAGTATATTATTTTTATTATTTATTAATATTCGTTTATATTTTAATATTTATTTTTTAAATTTAAAGATATTTCATTTTTTTTTAAAAAAAAAAATTAAAATAAAAAAAAATAATTACTTTTTATAACTTTATTATTAATATATTATATTCATTCAAACTAAATTAATTCTATTAGTATATACAATATATAAAAAGTATAAATTAAATTTATTTACTATTCAAAATTATTTCAAATTATTTCATTCATATAAAAAGTATATATATATTTTGAAGGATTACGCAAAAAAAAAAAGAGATTTTTTATTATGATATTAAATTAATAAATACAATTTAATATATAGTATGTATATATTAGTCTATTTTTATTAATGTTTTATATATTCATTTTTTTTATGTATATGTAAAACTATAAATAAATGTTAAAAATAAATAATTAATATATTAAAATATATTACAATATAATGTAATGAATGTGTTTTAATTTACATTGTACTATTTACAATTTATGGCCTTTAATCCCTATAAATTTTAATAAATATAAAATATTTAAAATAGTTAATTTAACATTATTAATATCTTAATTTAGTTAATAATTATTATATGTCAATTAACTATAAATATTGATATGCTAAAGAATGATTAAATGTCATATTATTACGTCCTTCTTTTCTAGTTTGTCATTTCACCACTATACAGCTTAATTAAAAAAAAAGCACTATTAATAATAATAAATACATTAGAAAATTTACAATAATAAATTTAATAGATTACGAATAATATAAAACATTAAATAAATAATAAATATCATTAAATAAATAATACAATTGATACATAAATTGTATTATTGTATAAACGATACTTCATTTTTATTTTTATTTTAATGATTATAGGAAGTAAATTATTTAATATAAAAATTCTAGCCTACTGTAGCCAATAATATTAAAGATTTGAATTAATACATTTGGAATGTAAAATAATTAAATATATAAAAATAATTATTTAATTAATAAATAAATAAATAAATAAATAAATGACAATCCAGAATTAGTATAAATTTAATTACTATTTAGTAAACGTATTTCTTTAGATTTAATAATAATATAACAATATAAAATATTAATTTATAATATAGAATAACAAAGATGAGATGTTCTGGTTGGTAAAATAATACCGAGAAATTAAAATTAATATATATATTTATAAATTAATTAAATGCTATTTGTATTTCAAAAAAAAAAAAAAAATTTAAATTATTTTTATTAAATATAAATTTAATCTTTTAGATTTCTCAATTGCTCATTATATTATGTTATATGTACATATGTACTTCTAATTTAAAAAAGTACATCTTTTATTATTATTTAGCTCTTTTTTTTTTTTTTTTTTTTTTTTTTTTTTTTTTTGTTTTTTTCTTCCTTTGGTAAATAGAGAATTCTTTTATTATAAATAAAATTTAATATGACTAAATAATGATTTCTATAATATCAAATTTTTATTTAATAGAACATAATAATTAGTAATACTAATAATTATAATACCAATACAAATAAGAATTATATTAATACTATATTTATGTTATAAATATTCCTTTTAACATTATTATTATTTATATTGTAAAATTAAAAGTTTAGTCAAGGTATTCAGTTTTAACTATTTTTTTTATTTATACTTTTATTTAATATATATATGTATATATTATAATACTTATTTAATAAACTTCATAATTTATGAGTTTTAATGAATTCTGTAAATAATTAGTCATCACTGAATTTTGAAAATTAGAATACTATTACGAATATATTAGATTATATTATTTTATATTATTCTCTAATATTTCTATAATAAATGATGATAAATTATATAAATATCTAAGTTTTTTTTTAATATCTAAGTAACATCAAAAAATCATCAAGGAACTACGGAATATTTCATAATATTATTGGTTTTGGATGGCTTGAAATTACAATTCCTGTTGAAGTATTTTTGTTAAATTTGTGTTACTGGTAATTATTATAATTATGTTATAATATAAATGAAATTATAATATATGTACATAATAATTTTATAAATAATATTTTTATATTTATAAAATTATATTTGAAATTTACATATTGTAATTTAAATATTGTATTAATAGAGTAATTACATGTTTACATATGACATTGAACAATTACTTATGTAATAAATAAATAAATAAATAAATAAATAAATAAATAAATAAATAAATAAATAAATAAATAAATAAATAAATAAATAAATAAATAAATAAATAAATAAATAAATAAATAAATAAATAAATAAATAAATAAATAAATAAATAAATAAATAAATAGAGTTACTATATAATAAATAATAAATAATAATAAGAATTATTCTGAAGGGTAGGAATCGTGCATTTCGCAATTGTGCATTTCGCAATGTGGCGAATAAAATTTTTTAAATAAATCCATACATTTTTAAGATATTCTATACAATCATAAACAAATATATAAATAATTATTATTATTACTTTTATTATTATTATTATTTTTATTATATTTTAAAAGAAATAATAATATATTTTTTCAATTAAATATTATTAAATAACTATTTCAAAAGAAATAATAATATATTCTATTAAAAAAGAATTAGAAAAAATTATTTTTATAATTGAATATTAATAAATTATATATATATATAAAAAAGAATATTTATTATTTATTTAATTATATTTATTTGATTAATATTTATTTGATTAATATTTATTTGATTATTATTTATTTGATTATTATTTATTTGATTATTATTTATTTGATTATTAAAAAAAGCTACATATAAAAATACGCCATATTGTGAAATGCACTAGATTCTTGAAGTTATCGAAACAATTAGAGAGAGAGATATTATTAAAATAAATAATTAATTGATTGTAAAACAAAAGAATTATAAAAATATTAAATTGTAATATTTTAAAATTTATAAATTTGTATAAAAAATTATATTGAATCATAATATTTTAAGTTATTATTCAATTTTGTATAATAGTATATTAATTTAAAAAATTAAATATATATTTTTTATTTTATTAATAATAATAAAAATTATATATAAAAGCTTACATATAATTTTTTGTTTTAATTTTTAATTTTATTCAAACTGTAAAAAAGTGTAATTTAAATCCTTTATTATTAAAGATAACTTTAAAATGTAACACAATTTAATTATATTAATACTTAAATTATTTAAACCATAAGTTATTAATAAAAATAAATATATAATAAGATATAATAAATAATAATAATAATAAATAATGGATTTATTTACTTAAATATAAATCTGAGGGAGCACAGAATTTTATTGAGTTACAACGTAAAGGAAGTAAGACCTGATAATTATTTAGAATACAATAATTCTAATTTTATAAATTATCTCAAAAATAATGGAATTATATTTAATCATTCTACACCAGGTTATCCCCCTAAAAAAAAGGTCTCGCTGATAGGACAGATCAGTCATTAGAAAAATGTTCGTAAATATTACTCATTATCTTCTATCCTATGAATGAATATATTATATGTGCATGTACAGACGCACTAAGCAAAGAACTACAAAATTTATTTATATGGAAAAAATGTTATGAAAATTGTGGAAAACAAAAATATTCAAAAAGGCATTAATCTACTCGATGTTAAATGAATTTTTACTATTAAAGATAATGGTATATATAAAGCAAGTTTGGTCGTTAGAGGTTTTCGTCAAATTAGAGGAATTTATTACAACTGTACCTATTCCCTACAATAGAAATAGATTGTTTTTTGGCTAACAATTGTTATTGTATAAATATAAAAATTGGATTAAAGACAAATCAATATTAAAGTAGTATACTCAAATGCTATTCTAGATGAAAAATTTTATGTTCAAATTCTAATCGGTGATAAAAACTTCTTTTGTGGAAAATCTGGATTATTACAAAAGGCTCTCTATGGACTCAAACAAGCTGGAAGACAGAAGTTTTAAGAAATTTCTGGTTTTCCTAAAAAATTTGGCTTTAATTTAATATAATACATAAATATAAAGTTTCCAAAGATAAAAGGGTAAATAAAATCATTGGAATTAATATAAATAAAACAAATAAGGTCTATAAAATTAATCAAAAGGATTGTATTGAAAAAATGTTAATTAACTATAATATAAACAATACTAGAATAGCTAAAACACCACCATGTATTAATGAAAAATTAGAAGATAGGGTAAACTCTGAAAAAATTAAAAAAACTGATTAAAAAGATTGATAGGATTCCTATTATATGTATCATCAAAAATAAGACCAGAAATAGTATTTGCAATAAATCAAACTGTAAGATTTTTGAGGATCTAACAGAAGCTGATTTGAATGCAAGTATTCTAATATTAAAATAACTTAAAAAGTTCAAAGGACTATTCAATCCATTATAAAATGTAGAAAATGCCAATGTAGGGGGGATGTTAAATATTGTAGTTGTGTGTGTAATTACACTATAGTATTAAATGTAAAGATAATTCTATTTAATAGTATAATTTGTGAAAAGTTAAAAATTGTTAATAATGCTAAACTATTATAGAAAAATGATTATAAATAACATAAAATGTCATATTCTTAAATGAATAGGTTTTTCTATATGAAAAAACAACAAAATAAATAAATAAACACAGAGTAAAATATAAATATCATTTCTAATTTTAAGTGTTAAATTAGTATTTAGATTTAATAAATTAAATAAATAGATAAATATTAAAAAATATGAAATATGACAATAAACTGAATCCTAAAAAGTATGAAAATATTAATAGATGAATTATAATGAATTTTTTTTACAGAAATTTAATATATATAAATCAAATATTATAACCCTAACCCCATTAACTTCTTATGATTTTAACATTTTTTTTTTTTTTAGACTAGGAAGAGAATACACTTCCAGAGTTTTATTAAATAGATTAAAATATTTTTATGTACTACAATTAATAAAAAAATGCATTATATAATTTAAAGGTAAAAAAAAATAAAATGTATGTAAAAGATTAATAAAATAAAAAACTAATAAAAAATTAAAAAATAACAAATTTTAATTAATTATAGAAAATTTATGCAATAAAGAATAAAAATAAGTTCAAAAGTTAAAAAAATTTCTGCGTGATGTAAACTACGAGAAATAACATGATCACCAGTTAAATCTTAAATAATAAAACAAAGAAGTTACATCTTTAAAATAGATTGTGTGTTATCTACTAAATACTTCCCTGAACCACAAGAGAGATCATCAAAATTGAATTACTAACTATAGGTTCTGTGTTCAGACCTGTACTATTAGTATATGTGTATTGATGAGAATTAACAGAACTTCTAACTGCACTATTCCTTTGCCATATCAGTACGACGTCGACACTCTTTGTAATGAAAGTGTTTTTGCTAAACCTCTCAAAAAGTAACACAAGAGAGCTACTGATGATCCAGTTAAAACCTAAACTTAAATGAAGGTATTCAAGGCTGAGCTTGAATAGATTTCTAGTATTTATAAATTAGAAGTTATCGTAATTCGTACCTTTAATTCCTTAGAATTTAGCAAAATCAGACTAATATGATTCAATAACATCTTTGAATTTAGTGATATTCTTTTTCTTAATTTTCTTGTAGAGCACCAGTGTTTTTTTTGACCAAGAATAATGTGGCCTGGAAAGAATATGGTTTATGAGATCTTTAATGATACATTTTGAATTTCTCTATTTACAAAAGCGTTTTATTTGAAGAGAAGCACAAAAGACAGCCATTGGAAATACTTGAAGATCACGAGATAAGGCTTAAACACTAAATGTTGAGTTCCTTTTGATATAACTCTTATATTTTTTCTTCTATTCAATGTTAGGATAATCTTCCTTGTTCGAGGAGTCAGAATCAATACACCACAACAATACAGTGTTAATTAAGGATTGTACATTCTTAGAATTGTTTTTGTTTGAACCTAAAAGTTTGAGCAAAATATAATGCTTTGCTAATAATATATGATTGAATAATAGATCTTTTAAATGTTAATGGAACTTTATTATTGGATAAAAAACTAGCGAAAGAAAATAAGGATTTTCTAATTTTAGTATTCATATAAGTGATAATATGAATACTAAAATTATTAATAAAAGGGATACCTAAGTAAATATACAAAGATTCATTATTATTATTATTATAGGAAGATCATCTATTAATGAAATTGATTTTAAAACTTCATGATCGGACTGAGAGAAATTATTAATTTGATTTTAATTGCCTTTTTATTTTGGTTTGTTTTGTTTTATTTTAATCATTTAAATTAATTAGAAAATTATTAGATAGAAAAATTACAAATGTTTGTAATAAAAAAGAAAAAAAATTATGATATATATTGGTTTATTAAATTATTTATTTTATTTTATTTTGTTTTATTTTGTTTTATTTATTAAAATAAATTTAATAGAATAAATAGTATTTTTTTTTATTATTATTTTTTTTAAAAAAAAATTAAATATTATAAAGAATCTCTACAGGTATCGAATAAAATAATTAAAATAATTAATGATAATGTAATAATAAGAAATATTTATAAAAAATTTTATTTATGGTATAAATATAATATAATATATATAAATATTATTTTACTTTGAATTAAGAAATATCGAAAATCATAATGAAATGATTTTTTATATTATATGTTATGGGATATATATTATCCCATTAAAATATAATATATATCTAAAATGTATAATATTTTGTTTTTTTGTTTTTGCTTCATTTTTTTTGTGTTTTGTTTTCCTTTCTTTTTTTTTTTTTTTTTTTTTTTTTTTTTTTTTTAAATTTGTTTATTTATTTAAATAAAAATAATAGTAATTATTATTATTATTATTATTATTATTTAAAAACACATATAAACAATAGAAAAATTTATTTTTTTTCTTTAATTTTTTTATTATATTATTTTTTAGTTTTTCTTAGTAATGGATTTAGAAATTAATGTTGTTTTTGTATAGTTTTCTTATTATTAATGGGGGTTAAAGGTGATTTCCCAAAATCCGACATATTTTGTTTATTAGATTTTTGAGGCTGTATTATAGGTAGCTTGTTTGGAGTACTGTTAGTATTATTTTTTGGTAATGAATTCTTTTTGTTAATATCATCTTCATTAATGACATTATTATTATTGTTATTAAAAGGATGATCATCTATTAATGAAATTGGTTTTAAAACTGAATGATTATTAGGCTGAGGTATATGATTAATTAAATTTGAATTTTCTTTTTTTAGTAATCACGACAAGTAATTATAATAATAATATAAATATATTTATTTATATGTATAAATAATAATTTATATCAAATTAATTAGAAGATTATTAGCTAGAAAAATAAAAAAAAATATTTTTAATAATAAAAAAAAAAAAAAATATAAAAAAAAAATAAATAAATATATATATATATGTATATATAAAAATTATTAAAGATTAAAAAATAATATAGTTCCTTATGAAAAAATTATTAAAATTATTTATTATATTTACCTTGAGATTTTAAATTTTCATGATGCATTAAGTTTTTTATTTTTTCATTGGCATTCCTTATTGATAGAGGAGCCAATCTCTTATTTCCAGGAATTGGAAAGATATTATTTATGTTTGTATTATTGTTTAAAGTAGAGGTTTTTATAGTTGTTGTACCAGGAATAATAGTAGTAGCAGCAAAAGAAGTTGAAGAATTTATATCTGATATTGGTGGTAATTTTGTCTTTCCAACTGGCATTGGAAGATTTTTAATATTTTCCTTTGTTTTTTGTGGAATCTTCCCACTACTGTCACTATATAAATTATCTATAACTTGATATATTTCTTTTGTTTCATGCTTAGGAATAGAATTTTTTATTGATAAACTATTATTTGTTTGATCTATTTCATTTGAATTTGAATTATTTATATTTTTATTGAATGGTTGTTGTTGCTTATCAGTAAATGGAAAAATTGTTGATTGTTTTAATGACTGTTTTGGATTAACAAAAATTTGTTTCTTTGAAACAGCGTTTGATAATTCCGGTAATTTATTAAGAATAATTAATTCATCTTTTGATGTATGATTTTTTCTTAATTTAGATTTATTGATATGAGATTTCTTGTCTGTTTTTTCTTTAATTTTGGTATTTATTTCTATGTTCAAATCATTTGATGATGGTGCTTTATTTTCTATATTGAAATTAGATGTTGTTGATGTTTTGACTCTATTTTTATGTTCTTTGGATTTCTTTATTTTTTTAGAAATTTTATGTTTCTCTTTAAGTTTTGATTTATTAAATTCACTATTGATAATTATTATTTTATTGTTTTCTTTTTTATTAATTTCTGTTGACTCATTTGTTACTGTTGCAGTAGTCGTAGTATTATTTGGAATTTCTGATTTAATTAATTCCTTTTTAGTTGAAGTACTTGAAATTTCTGATATATCTGATTCTTTTCTGGAAGGAGTAGATATTGAGAATTTAGTTGATTCTTTTCTTGATATTATAGGTATTGCAGATTTAGTTGATTCTTTTTTTGTTATAGGTATTGCAGACTTTGCTGATTCTCTTCTTGATGGTGTATCTTGTATTGACGATTTAGTTGATGCTCTTCTTGATGAAGTTTCAAGTATTGCAGATTTCAATGATAATCTTCTTGAGGTAGTAGTATCAGGTATTTCTGATTTTACTGATAGTTTTCTTGATATAGTAATTTCAGGTATTTCGGATTTCATTGACAATCTTCTTGATGTAGTATCAGGTGTTTCAGATTTCATCGAAAACCTTTTTGATGTAGTATTAGGTATTTCAGATTTCATTGATAATCTTCTAGTTGTAGTATTAGATACTATAGATTTAACCGAGTCTCCTTTTTTAGTATTTAGTGTATTACATTTAATGGAATCATTTTTACTATCAGTTTTAATATCACTTTTATTATTTTCAGACTCAATTTTATTATTTAATGTAGATAATTTTTCATTTTTACTTTTAATTTTATCATCATGTAAGTTTTCTATATTTTCGTCATCGTTATCTTTCGTTATTATTGCATTACTATCTTTTATTTTATTTATATCATTTATATTATTAATATTTTTATTATCATTATCTTTTTTATCTTTTTCTATTTTCTTCTTATTTTTACTTTTGTCTTTTGTTTGTTTTAATGTTTCTTTTTTTAAACCGGATTCTTTTTTAGTTTTAGCTGTCGTTTTATTATTTTTATTTTTTGATGTTGACGTACGTGATTTCTTTTTATTTATATTAACTTTATTTTCAATATTACTATTAGTATTATTTATACTATTTTTATCTTCATTAATTATTGATAATTTACTTGAATTATTATCATCATTATCATTTTTATTGATAACACTATTATTATTATTATTTATATTATTATCACTATTATTTGTATTTATATTTATATTTTTATTAATATCACTATTATTTATATCATTATTTTTATTTTTATTAATATCATTATTATCATTATTATTTATATTATTATTATTATTATTATTATTATTATTATTATTGATATCATCATTATATATATTATTATTATTATTATTATTATTATTATTATTATTATTATTATTATTATTATTATTATTATAATTATTGATATCATCATTATATATATTATTATTATTATTATTATTATTATTATTGTTATTATTATTAATATCTTTATTCATATTATTTTTATTTTTATTATTAACATTATTTATATCATTATTTTTATTTTTACTATTATCATTATCTATATCATTATTTTTATTTTTACTATTATCATTATCTCTATCATTATTTTTATTTGTACTATTATCATTATCTATATCATTATTTTTATTTTTATTAATATCATTTTTATTCATATCATCATTATTATTTATTTCATTATTTATATTATTTATATTATCATTAGTATTGCCTATTAAAGATTTTTTATTTTTTTCATCTTCATTTATAGTACTATTATTAGAGGTCTTAATTAATTTCTTTCTTTTGGTAGAATTTTTTTGTTTTTGTTGTTTTGTAAGCTTGTTATCATCCTTTATAGATGAATCTAAAACAGAAGATGATGGTAACTCTTCGGTAGCGATGCTAGTTTCGGTCTGTTTTGGATTAGGTAATTTCTTTTTTTTTGCTGTATATTTAGTAGTAGTTTTAGATATTTTAGAAATTCCATTATCGTTATTGTTATTTTTACTTTTATTATTATTATTATTATTGATGATATTTTTAGACATTTTTTTATTTTTAGTTGTTCTATCAATATCACTATCGCTATCGTTATTACTTATATTAGATGTTTCATTATCATTAATGCCTACCTTTTGGTTCATGGAATTGACTGATAGGTTATTTGACTGGCCATCAATAATATCCATTATATTATTATTATTATTTAATGAAACGCAAATTTTTCTTGTTTTCAATATATCTTCTCCTTTAGTTTTATAGGGAGATTGTATTATTGGACTATCCAGATCCTGTAAATAAGAATTATCAATATAAGATGATGAATTGTTTATTGTTTGATGTGAATTTGATATTGATCTATTAATTGGTTCTAGTGGAACTGGATATTTTTTGTTGAGACTTCCACTACTAAAACTAGCATTATCAATTGGTTTTAATTCTTGAAAGCTATAATAACTACTGCTATAATCGGTTTTTGGAGGTAATAAAATTGGTTTAATTATTGATGTTTTTCTATCGTGTTCATTTTGATAACTGGTAAGTGTATCTATTTGTTTTATATTATTATAAATTATTGGTTATTTAACCAGACATTAGAAATTAATTTTATAAAAATAACAAGGAAAACTTTTAAAAAGAAAAGGAAAAGGAAAAAAAGAAAAAATAAAACAAAATTAAATGAAACAAAAAAAATAAACAAAATTAAAAAATAATAAATCATATAATATGAAAATATTCATTCAATAATATCAATGATAAAAAAAAAATTAATAAAAATATAAAAATTAAAGATGAATTAAAATTCTAATAAATTATATAAAAATATTAATATTATATATAATTCAATAATCTATAGATTTATTCTATAAAACAATGAATATAATATTTATTGATGGACTCTTCTATTATTATTGAATATATTATGAACTATTTTTTGATATATCTATTAACTCTAAATTCACAGGGTATATTATATATTTTTAATATATATGATTAAGATACTAATTCTTTTCATTTATATTTTATTATATTTTATATTATTATAATATAATTTTATATTAAGCCCATTTATCAAAACATCCTATTATATATTAATATTACTATTTTTATAATTAACCAATAAATTATAGATTGATAGTATAATATATATATATATAATAAAAATTATATCATTAAATAGTAATTTTTTTTTAACTATAATAAATTCAAATTTTTTGTATATAAATATTAATTAAAATTAATCCTATAAATCTTTTATGAGGTTTATTCATCACAACTATTATTAAAAAAAAAAAGAAAAAAAAAAGAAAAAAAGAAAAAGGAAAAAATAAAAAAGAATATAATTTATTACAATTTAGTAAAATCTTCACCTCTTGATGGACGTCTGGCATTATTTAATTCAAAGGAATTGATCGATTCTAATTTTACTGGCTTCTGAAATTGTTGTGAACCCATACCTTCATTATTAATTGAATTCTTGGATGAATTAGTTAATAACGGTTTTAGTAAATATGATGAAGGATGAGATGATAAAGATTCATTTGTTCCATTATCAAATACATTATGATTTGAATATTGTAATGAATTAAATTTTTTTGGATGAAGTATATTCAAACTTCCACTGGATAATATTGGTGGATTTGCATTATCTAAATTTGGTGGGGTTAATTGGCTTTTGTGACTACTTTTATTCAATTCTTTATTTTCATGGAAAATATTGTTTATAGACATTTCTGAATTTAATAAACTTTTATTACTTATTTGATTATCAATTGCTGGTAGTTGCTTATATTTAGATGGCCTGGATGATAAAGATTGATGATGATTATTAATACCATTACTATTACTATTACTAATTGGTAATGTATTAATTCCTATTGATTGATCATGATGATTATTATTAAAATGAAGGGACGAACTAACAGAACGGGATGATCCTATTTGTTGATTTATATTATTAGTATTGAAGGATTGATAATTTAAAAAATTTCCATTATTTAAATTATCACTGCTATTATTTTGAGATTTTGGAGTTAATGTATGAGTAGGAGCATATAAATTTGGTGAATACTGGTTCATTTTTCCAATACCTCCTGTGCCTGATTTTATATTATTAATATTATGATTTAATGTCTTTTTTTCATGTTCTGTGTTAGACTCTATCAGATGATTATTAGAATTCTCAAGAGAGTTAGATGAATTTCTTGGTTTTAATTTATTTTTACTTATATTTTCATTATTAATATTATTCGAAACTGATAATTTACCAAAGTTTGAATTTAATCCTATATCATCATTTTTAATTTTTTCTTCTGTTGGACTATGATGTATTCTATTATTTAGAACACCTAAAGTTGAAATACTAACATTTGAACTATGGATCATGGAATTATGATTAGTATCTATTTCATTCTTATGACCATATACATTATCTCTTTCTTCTTTTATATCATTTATAATTGAATTATTGCTATTACTAATATCGTTACTTGAATTATTATAACTTGAAGTATGTGAACTCCCAGGTTTAATTCTAAATGAATTTGTTTCTATACTATAGTTATCATTTGAATTGGAAGTATATAAAGAATTACTCTGATTGGCAATACTTGTGGAAGAGGTATTATATAATTTTTCATCTTCACCTTTTCCTATACTACTTTCATTCTTAAATAAACTCTTTTTACTACTTCTACTATTTAAATCATCTTGTCCTAAAGTATGAGTTGAATTGTTTAAACTCTTCGTATAATTTAATGTGGATACTGAGTTATTTATATTATTTTGACTAGTAGAAGAGTAAATACTTGAAATATTTAAATTATTTGTTAATGCTTCATTACTATCGTGATGTAAACTTTTACTACTAAATTTGCTTTTTATTATATTTCCATCATCATCAATATCAAAGTCAAAAGAATTTGTAGGTGAGGACAATGTATTATTTGAACCCATCTCTACAGAAGTATTACTACTTTGTTTTTTAGATTTACTCAGTTGAGTACTTGATGTAGATTTAGAAGATTCTAACTCTTTCTTTTTAGTATTAGCCTTTGCTATTTCTTCTTTGTTATACGTACCTGCTAATAATGTATTTTTTAAGTCTGTATTAGACCATATATCTCTAAACCATGGATATTGTAATGATTCCTGTGCTGTTGGTCTTGAATTAGGATCCCATTTTAACATATCTGATATAAGTTGTAATGCTTCAGTTGAGGCATTTGGTATTAAATTACTTAATGGAACTGGTGCCATTGTCGGAAATTTAAATCCCATTGCAGATGCCAATCTTATACCTTCCGACCATGAACCCCCACCACTAATTATTGAGCTATTATTTTCAGAAGATAAATCATAACTTTGGCTAGTTCCTGAATTTGGATTTCCATTATATGAATCTGTTGGTGTCCCTATAACGGAACAAATTCTATACAATTCATCCATTTCTGAAGAACCAGGAAATAAAGGCCTTAGTGTAAATAATTCAGCTGCTATAGCACCCATCGCCCACATATCTATAGGAGATGAATAAGAAGTTGATCGTAAAAGAACTTCAGGCGCCCGATACCTTTGTATACCAATAAAAAATATTTCATGTTAAGTTTTTTTTTTTTTTTTTTTTTTTTTTTTTTTTTTTTTTACTAATATAAATAAATTTATATTTATATAAATATATCAGCATATATATTTTTTACCATCTTGTGCTAACATATTCTGTATATGGTGGTCTACTACGAATTTCTCTTGCTAAACCAAAATCACCAATTTTAACAAATGGTCCTGATGTAAGAAGATTTTCTAAAATGATTAAATAAAACAAATGGCATAAAATAATATGATATTATTTAATATTATATAAACATTATTATTATTATTAGTATTATTATTATTATTATTATTATTATTATTATTATTATTATTTAATAATTTAAAAGAAGTATAAATAATATTATATAATTATAACCTGGTTTCATATCTCTATGAAAAAAGCCGTGTTTATGCATATGTGCTAAACCTTGTAATACTTGAAACCTTTTATTATGATTGTTTTATTATTATTATTATTATTATTATTATTATTATTATTATTATTATTATTTCATTTATATCAAAAAAGTATTAAAAATATATATTATAATAATCATTAATATAATTCTTATTTACATTATCTTTTTAACTTCAAATTCTGGTAACAATTTTCCTTCTTGTTCTTTTAAAAACTGATATAAATTTCCATCCATATATTCGAAAACAAAATATAATTCATCATTTTCACGTATTACTTCTTTCAGTTTAACAAGATTTGGATTATTATTTAATTTTTTTAGTGACTATAAAAAAGTCATAAAATTTAAAGAAATATTAATTTTTCTATATTAACATTGAATTATTTATTTTTTTTTTTCTATATCTTTTAGATTGAGTTCTTTCTTTTTTTTTATTTTGTTAAAATTTTATTTTTACCTTAACTTCTCTCAATTGTATACATTCTTCCCATGAATAAAATTTCTTTTTCATGCGCTTTATAGCGACCTTTCATATTATTTTAATAATATATTATTATATTGAAAGTTAAAATACAATTTTGTGATATCACAATAACTAATATAAACATATTTTATATTATTTTTTATATATTTGGTATATATATATTTATATATAGTTTTATAAAACTATTGTAATATAAAATAATGATTAATTCAAATAATTTTTACAATTTCTCCAGTTTTTAAATTTTCAGCTTTAACAACTACACCAAATGAACCATCACCTAAAACTTGTAATGTTTTATACCGATCCATATTTGTAAATATGTTATATTATATATTTCTTATTTGGGTAAAAAATGAATTAAAAATATATAAATATATATATATATATTTATATACAAACTGTGATGGTATTGTAATAAATATTGATAATTTATTTTTGTTATTGTAAATATTGTTATTATTTTTTATTTTGTTTAATACAATATTTCTATTTTTTTTTTTTTTTTTTAATATCACGTCTTCAATATATAAATTAAATCATATTAGTTGTAATATATATAAAAAATCTACTCTTAGGTAAATAAAATTAAAAAAATAAAAATATGAAAGTATTTTATATATTCTTTTTTACTAGACTATTATAATATTAAATATTATTGTATTAATAAAAGTCTATTAATATTTTAAATAATACTTAAATAATATTTTAAGTAATAATGATATTGATAGACTGTAACAAAATTATATTTCAAAATTAAAAATTAATTAATATCATAAAATATAATTATAAATATAAAATTTCATATACATAATATGCTAATAAAAAAAATTAAAAAAATAAAAATAAAAATTTAGAAGAAAAGCTTATTAATAATATTATTATAAATAGTATGTATATTAAATTTTTTCTACATAAAAACTTTATAAAATTAGAGTTTTAAATTATCTTATGTCAAATGAAGTTTTATTTATTTATTTTTATTTTTATTTTTTAATTTTTTTTTTTTTTTTTTTTTTTTTTTATTTTTATTTTTTTTTAATCAACAAAACATGAATAGTAGAAAAATAATTAATTATTAAAATAGAAAAATTGTAATATAACTGTAACATAAAATATACCTAACCTTATTTTTGTATTGCTGAAATTCACATAAATAAAAATATTTTTTAAATTCTTGGATTCATTAAAATATTTTATTTCAATAATTTTTTTTTTATTCTCCTATTAAAATTTTTAAAAATTTTAAGAATTATTATTTAATATTATTGTTTTGTTTTATTTACTAATTTATAAATTAATATATTACTTTTATATATTAAAGTTTATTAAAGTTTAAAAATCCTATTTCAAAATTAAATTATTAAAATTTTAAAATTTATTAAACAAAAACAATAATGATTTAATAATAATAATTAAAATAATTTTTGAGTGGTTTGGTTTTATTTAAATTTATTTAGTAAAATAAGCAATATAGTTTAACTATCCGTAAGTAATAATAAATAAATATATATAAATATATATAAATAACAAAACTATTTATATGAATAAATGAATAATAACATTTTTAGTTTTTATTAATATGATAATTATAAAACAAAATAAAAAAAAAAATAAAACAAAAAAAAAAAGTCTGAGATATTAATTGATACACCCAATATTTAATTTTTTATTAGATTAATATTGATGTAAACGAAATTAAATTATAATAAGATAAATTAATTATTTATTACATTTTTTTTCTATTTTCTTTTTTTTTTCTTGGGATAGTATATATTATTATATATATATTATTATTAAGTTTTTATAACTTATTACTTATAAATTATTTTGATTATATATAATTTTATGAAATATCTCTTTAAAAATAATTAATATATATAAATTATATACTATAAATATCATTCTATTAATGAAAGATAAACTAATTGTATTTTTATATTGCAATAATTAAATAATTTTGAAATAATATATATAAACTAAAATAAAAATTATTTAATTAAAATCTATATATATTAACTTTATTAAAATTATATATAATATTTAATAAATATATATATTTTTTAAGATATTTGAATTTCAATATTTTTTTTTTATTATTATTTTTTATTAAACATTATCCAGATTCCACTATATAAAATAATAAAATAAAAAATTAGTCAATTATTATTATTATTATTATTTTATTAATTAATATTATAATTACTTGAATAACTAATCCATCAGTTGCACCGACTGATATTAATGTTTTCAAATTTACAGCAAATTTAACATTTGCTACTGGACCTCCATGGGCATGGAAAGCTTGATATTGCATCTAAAATAATTATATATATAATTATTTTATTATTTAATATATATTTAGTTTTATTTTCATTTTTATTATATATATTATATTATATCATTTTCATCAATAATTGCTTAAATATTTAATAAAAAATTTCTTACATCATAACTAAAGGCTGGGAATCTATATATATATATATTACCAAAAGCGTCACCAACAGCTAGTAGTTGTAAATCGTTGTTTATTTTTACTTTATCACAACAATAAACCTTTTTAATATTAAACATTAATTTATTTTATAATTTATTGATATTATTTTAATTATTTGAAATGTTTATTGATTAATAATTTATTATTAGTTTTATTTATTCTATTGATTAAATACTTACTGTACAAGGACTTAGGAAATGTTCTATATCTTCTTGAGTTACTGGATTTTTTACTACTTTTGTACCAAAAATGCCTTTTGTTTCCCATTGTAAAATACATTTTGATGAATACCAATCTACTTTTCTATATGATGTTGGATCAACAGACTTAGTTGGATCTGTTATTAATGACCCTATTATAATTATTAATATATATTATTTAATTTAATAAGAGATTAAAATGAATAATTATTTTATTTTCTTGTTAATGTACATACAATAGAATAATTCATTATTAGCACTATTTGATCTAATCATTGAAGAATTAATATCCCAATCTATATGTGTTACATAACTTGAATGACCCTAATATTATAATTTTAATAATTTTAATAACAATTAAAAAGAATTTTTTTTATTAAAAAAATTATCCATTTAATTTTGATATTTCATTTCTTTGAAATTAATTAAATAATAATAATAATAATAATAGTAATAATAATAATAATAATAATAATAATAATAATAATAATAATAATAATAATAATAATAATAATAATAATAATAATAATAATAATAATAATAATAATAAATAATTATATATATATATATATATATATATAATTAAATAACTTACTCTACAACTCATAAATCTTTGATAGTAACCCATATCACTTTCGACCTCATAAATATCAATATAATTATCGTGACTTGCTACAGCCAAATATTTACCGTTAGGAGAATAAGCTAAATCATAAATTGTTGCTCTTCTATCAATAATAGCACTAATAATAATTTCTAGATTCTCATTGATAATAAAGAACTTTATATAATAATTGTAATTAAAAATTTCAAATAGAAAATAAGGATTTAATTATGAGTTGAAAAAAAATTTATAATTATATATTTATTTTTTTTATTTTATGTTTATTTATATATATATATATATATATAAATATATATATTTTTTTTTTTTTTTTTTTTTTTTTTTTTTTTTTTTGTAACTTACACTTCCTTCATTTGTACCAACTGCAATATTAATTCCTGATGGACTATAACATATAGAACGAAGTCGTATACCATAATTTTTCTTTCTTATCTATTAATTAAAAATTAAATAAAAAATTTGGATAATCATTTTAATATGCTTAATGTTTAGATGTATTGAAAAAAATTTTTTTTTTCTATTGAATTATTTATGTCCATTTAAATTATTTGATTACATACAAGTTCTTTTCTTTCTAAATTATAAACTTTTACATAACCATCATCACCAGCTGTAATAAATATATTTGAATTTAGTGGATGAGTGTCTAATCCCCATAATTCATAACCATCAGTACTACAATATGAACCCTTTTTATTTATAATTTTTAAATTTTTATAAAAAGTATTTAAATATAATAAATTCATGTAAATTTAATATTTTTTTAATTAATAATATCTTATAAAGTAATATGTATTAATAAATAAAAATTTTAAATAAAATATTATATATATTACCTCTGTCAATCTTATTGGCTCTCTGTCAATTTGAGAGAAAATATACATACTTGAATCTTCACAACCAATAATATATGATATATCTGTAAATTTCTGTTCATCTATGGGTTCTTCAGTGAAACTTTCGGTATTATTATTATTATTATTATTAGACTGGTTATTATTAGCATTTGCACTGTATGTATTACTACCAACAGTCAGTAATGAATTAGATCTTGTAATTTCATGTAAAAATGAATTAGAACATATTGAATTTCTGTTTTTAAATCCATTAATGCCTTTGAATGATTTACTAGCTCTTCTTCCAATTCCATCACCCCATCCCCATAATATACCATCTAAACCACCTGCATCAATTGCACGAATACATGGATTCCCTTCCATTGAATATTCATTTATAGGTTGATGTTGTTCATTCCAATAAACAATTTTTCCATCTCTACCACCAGATAAGAAATTATTATTTTGTAAAGGCGATATGACAGTAACAGGTCCCTTTTTTTTTAAATTTAATTCATAATAATAATATTATCACATATATATTATAATGTAATAATAAATAGTTATAAATAAATTTTTAACTTTAGATTTAATTAATTTAAACTATAATCATTAATTGATATGATAATAAGTTTATACCTTATGTATATTATTGCAGACAACTGATAATAAGTTATTTTTCCAGAAATATATATCTCCTTTTATTGTTCCCGAAGCAAATGTTTTTGATTTTAAATACGCACCACTAACATGAGTCTTTTAATTATTCATATGAGAATTATATCATATAATAAATTTAAATGTTTAATTATTATGGAATATTAATAATAATAATATTAATAATAATATTATAAAATAATAAATAAATAAATAAATAAATAAATAAATAAATAAATAAATAAATAAAATGACAAATAATTGTATTAATATTTTATTAACAATTAATTTATTAATTTACGCACCACTGAAAGATTTTGATTTTTTTCTATATTATCAGTAGGATGTAATAAATTATCAAGTGACCAGAACCTTATGTATTTAACACCAAGAGTAACAAATTCTTTTCTTGAAAATGGGTTAACAATAAGATTAAATACCTAATATAAGTTATAATAAAATTAATAATAATAATAATAATAATAATAATAATAATAATAACAATAATAATAATAATAATAATAATAATAATAATAATAATAATAATAATAATAATAATAATAATAATAATAATAATAATAATAATAATAATAATAATAATAATAATAATAATAATAATAATAATAATAATAATAATAATAATAATAATAATAATAATAATAATAATAATAATAATAATAATAATAATAATAATAATAATAATAATAATAATAATAATAATAATAATAATAATAATAATAATAATAATAATAATAATAATAATAATAATAATAATAATAATAATAATAATAATAATAATAATAATAATAATAATAAAGATTAAAATTTTTTTCGAAAGAATTATTATATTACCTTATCATCATGACAAAAAGTACAACTAGTTTCTTTTCCTTTTTTCCATTCATAACATAAAATCTGTGTTTATCGCAAACATTTAAAAAATATTTTATTTTAATATTATATTGTATAATAATTATTTTATATCATTATTAAAAAAATCAATCTTTATATATTATATTTTGATTTTGATTTTTTTGATTTTAATGAATATTATTAATATTATTATTTATTATTATATTTACTTCGGATTGGAATGATTGGTTTAATGCCAAAACAAGTAACCAATTTCCACATCTAGTAAATGACATTGAAACAGTTTGAATAAATCTTTTATCTAATTGTAATATTAAATATGGATTTTTGACTTCATCAGCCGGTTTTCCGTCAGGTCTTTCAATATATGGTATATTCCAAATATGAACTGTAGGTGGTGATCCAAAATCACCGGTAGCTGCAATTTTACTATCCGGATGAATGGCCATACATGTAATTTGTTTATTATGACCAGTGTAAAAGACTTGACGTTTGATTGAAAAATATGATAATATAGCTAACTTTCCAGCAAAATATAGAATTGGTTGTGCGCTTGGCGCTTCTAATGGATAAAATAGATTTCTTCTTGAATATATACCTTGGTATCCTTTTTATTATATTAAATTTATGTTTCATTAATTATTTAAAAATTATGCATTACATTTTAATAAATTTATTTTTCATTATTATTGTTTTTAATTGAGAAATAAAAAAAAAATATTATGAAAAAACAAGTGTTATAATTATTAAATAATATAATTATTACGATATATTTTTATTTGTATTAATGATCTATTTTTATTTATTATATATTAAATTTCACTTTAATTTTTTTTAATATTTTACCATATATATTTTCAATGCTTAATGTTTTTGGTGGTAATTCAACATTTAATGCATATTCTTTTAATGGACTCAAAATTCTATCCAAACATAATAAATCAAACTTTATATATACATATATATATATATTATCAATAATATGATTATATTAAATATTTTATTTAATTATTTATTGCATTTTTCAAAAGCTAAGTTTTTTCTGCTTTTTTTTTTTTTTTTTTTTTTTTTTTTTTTTTTTTTTTTTTAAATGAATTATATACTAAATTTAAAAATTAAAAATTAACTAACTTTTGATGAAACATTCCATTTTTGTTTTGTTGCCCTTTCATTAATACTCGCAATATCTATTACTGCAGGAATTTCTTTTTGAATATCTATTTAATTTTATATGTATTTAAGTATGTATAGATGTATGTTTGTATTTATATACATATATAATTGTTACAAGTTTATTATAATAAAAAAAATATTGTAATAATATAAAAAATATTTTAATATTGTCATTAAAATTTATTATCAATATTAATAAATCTAAATGATATTATAGTCTTTAATTAAATATTTGTCATATAAAAACTAAAAAAAAAAAAAAAAATTTAATTTTCATTATGATGATTATTGACCTGTTGGATTTTCTTCTTTTGAATTACCAATGTCATTAGTTGAAATAATATTTACTCGGGATGAATTTTTATCAAAAGCATCAGCTGAATCATCCTTTTTTACTTTTTTTTTAATGGTAAAACAACAACAATTCATCATTTTTTAAAATATATATATATATATATGAAAAAACAATTTAATTATAACTGTTCCAATTTCTTTTATCCTTGTTCTTGTCCCTCTGATTTTTTCGACTTTAGTATTTAAATATAGTTAAAAGGTTGAAAGTCCCCTCTTCTTTTTTTTTTTTTTTTTTTAAGAAAAAGTATGCATCTATATTTATATGTTATAAATATATTTTATATCAAATTTAAGAATTAACTCTGAAGGTATTCTCAGACTTTATTCTTGATTTAAATTGCTTATATGATTTTTGTTGAATAAGCTATACATATATATAACTTATTATTCACTTTCGTATTATATAATACTCTTATATAAAGTTTATATAAATATTTTCATAAAATAAAATCAATATAATATGAATAAGAATAAAATTTAGTAATTATTAATAACTATTTAGCACATAATATATAATCTAAATTTATATTACATATATTAACAAATAATAATTATTAAAAAACAAAAAAAAAAAAACAAAAAAAAAACAAAAAAAAAAAAAAAAAAATTACTAAGTCAATAATTAATTAATCAACTGTAAATAAAAATTAAAATCTAAAATTTATTAATAATTATTATTATTATTATTATTAATTATTATAATTATTTTTTTTTAATTATTTGATTATTCACTTTTACTTTCATTAATATAATACTTATTTGTTATTAGATTTAATCTTTTTTTATTTTTTGTTATTTTTTATTTTTCTATTCTATTTTTTTTTAAATTTATAAAAATATTTTTAATTATTTCATATCATTTAAAATTTATGAGTTATATGCTTCTAGAACTTTAAATAATATTATAAATAATTTTTTTTAAGTATACTTAAAATATAATAATAATAATAATAAAAAAAAAAAAAAATAATCTTAAAAATTATGATTAATTATTCTAAACATTATTAAATTTTAATTATAATATTATTTTAAATTACTATTATTAATATAACCGATATCATTGTTTATATTATTAATAAGAATAATATAAATAACATCAATATAATAATCTTTATTTAAGATTAAGCAATTTTTTTTTTTTTTTTTTTTTTTTTTTTTTTTTTTACATATTCTTATATTGTATTTATATAATTAATATTCTTTACTTTTTTAATTTATAATTATTTTTACAACCCTTATTTCATTATTCTTTTATTTTCATTTATTACAATAATTATAAATAATATTATTATTACTAATTATTAATTCTAAAATTATCATTATATTTTTATTTTTTATTGTATATAATATATTATTAAATTACTTTTTTTTTTTTTTTTTTAAGTATTAGCTGATAATTTAAAACATTTTATTTTTATTTTTTTTTATCATTTTTTCTTAATTAAATTTGAAGTTCATATACAATTTCGAATAGAAAGAATTAATAAATAAATTATTTTAACATTTTTGAGTTTTTAAAATATCACAAAATTATAATATTAGTATATATTATATCATGTATAATAGTAATTTGATAATTTTTTTTTTTATTTACTAACATGTTTATTTATATAATATTTGGGTATGTAATATTTTTTTTCTGTTTTTTTTATATTTTGGTTTGTTTTGTTTTTATTCAGAAATATGGAAGAATCTTTATTTCTTTGCACTATTTTATTATTATTATTATTATTATTATTATTATTATTATTATTATTATTATTATTATTATTAAAATTATAATTATTATTATTAATATTAATATTATTATTATTATTATTATTATTATTATTATTATTAATATTAATATTATTATTAAAATTATAATTATTATTATTAATATTAATATTATTATTATTATTATTATTATTATTATTATTATTATTATTATTATTATTATTATTATTATTATTATTATTATTATTATTATACTATATTCATATTATTTTATATTATATAAATATACTTTAATGCAATTAAAGTGTATATATTTTTTATGTAAATTATTTAAATTATTTACATATTTATTTTATGTTGTATAAATTTATGTTAAAATTTTTTTAAATATTTTGTGTAACTTGTATATATGAAACAAGATGTACTTAAGTGATATATATTCAATATAAAATATTATGAATGTACTATCCACTTCTCTCCTTGATAATCATAATATTTTATTAAATAAATAAACAACTTTCATTTGATTCTATTTTAATATTCAAAAGTATTTTTTAAAAACTGATATGTCTCAAGAAATTACTTTAGCTAAAAACCAACATCTTCACGGAAAACTCCAACTTCAACGAGTGGAAGTTTATTATTTCAAGAGTTTCCAAACATTATAGTATTAAGGAATTTTTAGAAACTAATATTATTGGCCATTTAAATGATGTATTTTTTATTTATTTTCTAAACGGTAATAATGCAATCAACAAGAGGTGAAGCCAACAACAAGAGAAGAAATAAATGAATTACTTTGAAAATTCATGAAATTATAAAAATTATAACAATAAAATTATTTTATAAACACCAAAAATGAAGACCACTCTGATAATAACAGAATTATATTTTTATTTTTTTCAAATAATCAATAATTTTAATATTATTATTATTATTAATTTTATTATGATAATTATTATTTTTATTATGATTATTATTATTATTTTTTTTATTATTATTAATATTGTTAAATATAACACTTAAATTCAGAAATGATATTTATATTTTATTATGTGTTTATTTATTTATTTATTTATTTATTGCTTTTACATTTAGAAAGACCTCATTCATTTAAGAATATGTTATTACATGTTATTTATATTTATTTTCTAGTCTAACATTATTGGTAACATTTAACGTTACACTGCATTATATTATCGAATAAAAGAAATATTTTACACTTAATAATGTAGTATAATGTACAATGTAATTAAACACATAACTGTGATATTTAACATTCCCCCTACATTGGCATTTTCTACATTTCCATGATGAAGTCTGAGAAATATTTAAGCTTGGGTCCAGAAATACTTTTGGTTAATGGATCTGCCATCATTGAGTTAGAACCAATGAGTGTTAATTTAATTTCATTTTTCATAATTTCATCTTGAACATATTTGTATTTTATATCCATATATTTGCATCGTCCCTTTTGGTTTTCATTTTCAGCTATATCCTTACATGGTTTATTATCTATTCTAATATTAATTCTAATGTTTTTGTTAAATATTTCATTAACTAATCTTCTTATCCATATAGCTTGTTTGGTACATTCTATTAAGCTTGAGTATTCGGCTTCTGTAGTTGATAAGGCTATATTTTTCTGTGTAATTGATTTCCATGATATTGGGCTATTTCCTAATACAAAAATATATCCTGAAGTGGATCTTCTTTTAACCTCATCACCAGCGAAATCTGCATCACAATAAGCTCTTAAAATTTTCTTTCCGTTATAATGAATTGAATAGTCCTTGGTACTTTTAAGATATTTTAGTATTTGTATACCTGCATTCAAATCAGCTTTTGTTGGATTCTCAGAAAATCTTGCAGCTTGATTTACTGCAAATGCTATGTCAGGTCTTGTTTTTGTTGATACATATAATAGAGATCCAATCAATCTTTTATAATCAGTTTTATTAATTTTCTCAGAGTTTTCTCTATCTTCTAATTTTGCATTAATACATGGTATTCTAGTTATTTTAGTATTGTTTATGTTGTAGTTAGTTAACATTTTTTCAATATAATCTTTTTGATTAATTTTGTAGCCTTTATTTGTTTTAACTATATTGATTCCAATAATTTTGTTTGCTGATTTATCTGTGGAGACTTTGTATTTACGTTTTATCTTTGAAACAACTTTGGTAATTTCTTTATTCTCTCCTGCAATTAGTATATCATCAACATAGAGTGTTAGTAATAAGCATAATTTATTATTTTTATATTTACCAAATAAACAACTATCTGTATTATATTGAATTAACCCAATTTTCTTAAGAAAACCGGAGATTTCGTAAAACCATTGTCTTCCAGCTTGTTTGAGTCCATAGAGAGCCTTTCGTAATAATCCTGATTTTCCGCAATTGAAATTTTTATCACCGATTGGAATTTGTACATAAATTTTCTCATCTAATTTAGCGTTCAAATATGCAGCTTTAATATCGATTTGTTTTAAATCCCATTTATATATAGATGCAATAGCAATAGTTAATCTAAAACTATCCATTTCTATTGTAGGAGAATAGGTGCAGTTATAATCAACTCCTTTAATTTGTCGAAAACCTTTGACGACCAATCTAGCTTTATATATACCATTATCTTTTATGGTAAAAACCCATTTAACGTCGAGTGGCTTAATGCCTTTAGGGATATTTTTATTTTCAACAATTTTCATTACATTATTTCCATATAAATTTTGTAATTCTTTGTTAATTGCGTCTTTCCATTTGTCCGCATTTTCTGAATTCATAGCTTCTTCATAATTCTCGGGAATTAATGTATTAATGTTATTGACTCTATTTCTCTTGCGTCTTTCGTTTTCATCTGAGTCTGTTTTCCTTTCAAAAAATGGTTTATTTGATGTAGATACTCTATCTTTTATTTTTCTTTCTTCATTCAATTGATAATTTTTTCTTTTTCTTTTTCGATAGTTTTTTGTTTTCTCGTTATCAATTTTATCATTTTTGTTTACTAGTTTATCGAAAATTTTATTATTTCTTTTAATATTAAATTTAAAGTTCTTTTCTTTGTTCTTTCTTAGTTTTCTTTTATCTAAAGGTTCCAGATCACTAAAACTGTCCTCAGATTCATTCTCTGAATTATAGTCATTCATTTTATTATTATCATATATTTTATTATTTTCCAAATTTGATTTTTCATTCATCTTCATATTAGCCAGATTTTTATGATTGCTTTCAATTCTATTCTCAATAAGTTTCTGGTCTAAAATTTCATAATTATTAAGGTTTGATTTAGATAAATTTTTATAATTATTAAGGTTTGAAATTTTTAATTTATTCTTAAATTTGAAATTTTTGAAATTTTTATTCAAATTTTTATTAATAAAACTTTTTTTCACATTTTTGTTCAAAAAATCATTTTTTGTGATTTTTATACCCTTTATGTTATTATCGTTATTTCTATTAATAATAGTGTTATTTTCATTACTTTTACTATTATCATGTAGGATTTTGGCATGGTTTTCGTTTGATGAAATTTTTATATTATCTTCAATATTTGAATTTTTGAGTATTTCTTCTTGTTTTTCAGCTAATTTTTGATTTTCGTTAATTTTATCTTCATTGATTTTATCATCATTAATTTTGTCTTCATTAATTTTATTTTCATTGATTATGTCTTCATTAATTTTATTTTCATTAATTATGTCTTCATTAATTATGTCTTCATTAATTATTTCATTTTCTGAATTATTGTCTAACATGTTTTCATTATTGTATTCATCCATTAAATCAATATTATCTTCAATATTAATTTTATTCGGTTTGTTTTCATTCCTTTCAAATTCATTATGATAAATAGATTGACTAAATTGATGTTGTGAATCATGTTGTAAGTCCTGTTCCCCTTCAATTTGTTTATCTGAAGGATTTGAGGAATGAAAAAATGATGTGCCAAGTGAACCTAGAGTACTTTCATTGAAGTATGCGTCACGAACTATAATTATTGTTTTTGAAGTAGTGTCGAGGACACGATAACCTGGGGAATCTGATGAGTATCCTAAGAAAATACCTGGTTTTGTATTATTTTCAAATTTTCCTTGTTTGTATCTATTAAGGAAAAATACTTTACATCCAAACACTTTAAGTTTAGATATATCAATTTTCTTATTAAAAAATACCTCGTTCGGGATTTTAAAATTAATTCCTTGATGCGGATTTAAATTATACAATATACATGCACATTTAATAGCTTCATCCCATAAAATAGGTGATAATTTAGCTGCACTAAGTAATGTTTTCGCGCAGTTATCTAATGTCTGATTAATTCTTTCAGCGCGACCATTTTGTTGGGGATTACCTGGTGTTGAATGATTGAATATAATTCCATTATTTTTAAGATAATTTATAAAATTAGAATTGTTATACTCTAAACCGTTATCAGATCTTACTTCTTTTATATTGTAATTACAAGTATTTTTCATAAGTTTATGAAACTCAATAAATTTTTGTACTGCTTCAGATTTGTGTTTCAGTAAGTAGACCCAACATTTTCTACTGAAATCATCTATGAATGTTATATAATATTTGTATCCACTAAATGATGGTGAAGGCTTTAGTGGTCCGACGATATCAGAATGAACGACTTGTAATGGTGAGGAACTTTTGTTGATTGTTTTGTTGAATGGTTTTTTCTTGAGTTTACTTATTTTGCAATCTTCACAATTTATATTATCATTCTTTTCTTCCTTAATGTTGTTGTTTTCTAGAAATTTTTGAAGATTTTGATTGTAATAGTGGCCTAATCTAGCATGCCATAATTTTAAATCGACATTGTTTATATTATAATCTTTATTTTTCATTGAGCTTGTATTTAAAGTAAAGAGGTTTTCATCATTTGTATAAACGGTAGTAATTAGTTTATTATTTTTAAATATTTGGAGTCTTTCTTTATTGTTATGCATATCCATTACTAATTTGAAGCCTTTTTTACATAGGTAATGAGTGGAAATTAAATTATTTTGTATGTTTGGAGCATAAAATACTTCTCCAATAGAAAAATTATTATTTTTATACATCCCTTTGTACATACCCTTTTTGTATATTCTATCGGATTGTCCGTTTGGGTATGTAATTCCTCTATTAGCAACTTCTTCAATGTTTGATAGTATTTTTATATTCTTAGATAAATTAATCCCTGTTCCACTATCAATGATCCATGATTCTATATTGTTATCTTCCATAATATTATTTTCTTCTTTTAAGATTTCGGTAGTTACTTTATTTACCCTTATGTTCCTGGAAGTTATTGAACTGTTATTAAAATTATCTTTTACACAATTAGTTTTTATATTGAAGCAGAAGTCGAATGAAGGATCTGAATCTGAATTCGAATTGTTTTGTTCTTCATAATTAACGTTATAAGATTTGAAGTTTCTTTTACTACCTTTCCTGTTTAAAGATGTTCTTTTAATTTTAATTTTGTTTCTTGACTTATTATTAATATTTTTCTTTTCTCCTCTATAGTTATTATTTGGTGAATTCGATGGATTGAAGAAACAGTTATCAGTAGTGTGCCCATTTTTATGGCAATATTGACAGTATTCGTTGGAATTTGCTTCTTTATTAAAATTATATGGGAGTTTCCCATTTCGGACTCTATTAATTTGATCTTCGTGTTGATATGTTTCCTTGATTTCTACTCGTTTAATACTTTTACTTTTCTTAATTATGGTACTTAGTTTTGTTATGTCCTCTTTTAAATCCTTAAATGTCTTTTCAACATATAGAAATGTGAATGAATATGCAATGCCGACTTTATTTAGTTCCTCTAAAGAATACAAGACTTTTGTTTCTTCACTTAGTTCTGGCTTATTTTGAGATTTTGCCTCGTTATTGTATTCTGTAAATAATGAGTTAAGATTATCTAAATACAGTTTGAAGTCATCGTTTTCGATTTCTAGCTTTTTTATCTTCATTTCAATTTCAAATAATCTTGAAGGGCCTGTTTCTGAAAATCTTTCCTTTAATTCCTTTATCATTAAGTAGGCACTTGTACAATTATTTAATAAGCTTTTTGTATATTCGTCGAGGCTGTTTAATATTATAATTCTGACTGTACTGTCATATTTTAAATGTTTTTTATTTGTGTTTATATCTTTGATATTCTTTGATATATAATCACCCAATTCTTCAGAATCAAGGAATAATTTTAAGTTTGAATGCCATTTGTGAAAGTTTTCATTTGTAATTCTAAAGTTTTGAATGTGAAATTTATTAATTGTGTTGGTTTGAATATTTGGAGGTTCTACTTCGACAAGAGTATCATTCATTGTTGTACTCGATGTATTTGTAGTCTTTGTTGTCTTTGAAGAAGTTTTTGAAGAACTCCCCGTAACTGTTGGATTATCTGATTTAGTCATTTTAATGTGGCTGCCAATATTTCTTTATTTTAATATTTAATGAATGTTTAATTAATATAATATATTAGATTTTGATATCAGCAATTGTTAATGAATTATTGAGTCATGAGACTCTTAATCTGTTAAATATAACACTTAAATTCAGAAATGATATTTATATTTTATTATGTGTTTATTTATTTATTTATTTATTTATTGCTTTTACATTTAGAAAGACCTCATTCATTTAAGAATATGTTATTACATGTTATTTATATTTATTTTCTAGTCTAACATTATTGGTAACATTTAACGTTACACTGCATTATATTATCGAATAAAAGAAATATTTTACACTTAATAATGTAGTATAATGTACAATGTAATTAAACACATAACTGTGATATTTAACAAATATGATTAATATTATTTTTATTATTATTATTATGATTATTTTTATTATAATTATTATTTTTATTTTTATTATTATTATTATTATTATTATTATTTTTATTATGATTATTAGTATTATTATTTTTATTATTATTATTAATATGATTAATACTATTAATATATATTACTTTAATTTTTATTAATAATCCAATATTATTATAGTTTAGTTTTAGTTATAATTTAGTTTAATTAATTATTATTATTATTATTATTTTTATCAATATTTTTCATGTATCTCATTAAACTGTATTTTTTATACTTAAATTTTAAATCAAAATATTCATGTATTATTATTAAGTAATGTATGATTTTTAAAATAATTTTTTATAGTATTTTCATAATAGTTTTTAATTATGTTATTAATCTTAGTATAGATGAAGAAAATTTAATGGTTTAATAACCATGGTAGCGTATTTAATGATACCAAAAGACTTTTCATTTTTAATAGCTCAACAAAATGCATGATGAAGTGGAGCCTTCATTTTTCTTTCACTAGGGGCTCTAAGAACAATATCATCAGCAAAAAGGCTACCACAACATTTTTTAATATCAATACTAACGCCATATTTATCATAATTATTTAAAATATCATTAATGAATAAATTAAACAAAATTTTGTAGAATTTGAAGTTTAAATTTGAGATAATAATAACTTAAAAATAAGCTGAGTGATTAGAAAATTATAGTAAAGTTTGTATTTAATTTTTTTTTTCTTTTTTTTTTTTTTTTTTTTTTTGTATAAAATAACATAATATTGAAGTTTGACTATTGTTGAGAATAATCAATCAAATTTTGTAGTATGATTAATGTATTAAACTGGAAATATTGATAATATGGTTATAGGTGAAGAAACAAGATGCATCAAAGATTATAGTATCAAAAATTAAAAGAAAATTCAAAATATCAAAATGAGGATCAATCGAATATAGTTTAGGAATTAAAGTAGAAAAACAAAAATAATAGTTATATAATTTCTCAGAAAAGTTTTATTGAAAATATGCTTGATAAATTCTCCTAAATAATACTTGAAAAAAAGAAAAACATAATATTGATAATATAAAATACATTAATAAAATAGAATAGTTACATTATTTTAATTAATAATTATATTTATTTTATATTTTTTTTTTAATTTTTTTTTTTTTTTTTTTTTTTTTTTTTTTTGTTTTTTTTTTTGTTTTTTTTTTAAAAAAATTTTTTTTATTTTATTATAATTTTTTATTTTTCATTTTATTAAATAATTTAATTACTATGTTTAAAAATGTACTATAATATATTATATTAACTTAATAATTAAATATTAAAAATTCTTTTATATAATGAAATAAATGATAATTTGTATATTTATTATATAAAATGAAATGAAAAGAAAATTTGAACTTAAAACGAATAAAGAAATATTTTGAAAAAAAAAAAAAAAAAAAAAAAAAAAAAAAAATTATTATTTATATATATTAGAAAATAAAATAATTATAATTATTAATATTAATAAAAAAAATAATTGTATAAAGACTTCTTTTGATAATTATAAAATATAAAATAATAACTTTTTGAAATTGGAATTGCATTTAATAAAATGAAATAAAATTATACTTATAATAATAATAATAATTAAAAAAAATTTTTTTTATTTTTTTAATGATGTAATAACTTTAAAAATTGTTATTTGGTTATATATAATGTTTGATTAATATAAATTAAATATATAGATAAATTATTCAAAGTATTTATATAAAATAGAAGAAAAAAAAAAAAATAAAAAGGAAAAAAAAAAAAGAAAATATTAAAAATTATTTTTATTAATGTTATAAAATTGATATATAGTGTGATAATAAATATTATTTAAAATAAATAAATAAATAATAAATTAATATATATAATATATATAAATATATATATATATAATATTTATTATCAAAATATATATCATCAAATATTAAATATTTTTTAGACTTTTTCTATATACTATATCTTTTTGGTTTAATACTTTTTTTTCTTTTTTTTTTTTTTTTTTAATCCATATTTTTTACACATTTTGTTTTTGATTGTGATTTTTATTCTTGATTTTTGTATCTTATTGTTGAAAAATAGCTTTATTAATATTTTTATGGGAAAATATAGTTGAACATATAATTATGGATACTACTTTATAAAAAAATATTTATAATTATTAAATAAATAAATATTCAATTAAAACAAAACAAAACAAAACAAAAAAAAAAAAAAAAAAAAAATTTTTATTTTATTTTATTTTTTTGTTTTGTTTTTTCAATTTTTTTTTTTTTTGTTTTTTGCTTTTTGTTTTGAAATAATATAGTGTTTTTATAATTATTATGGTATATAATGAATTGTTTATACTGATCTAATGTTATATCCTGTTTTTGTGTTTTGCATTTTGTTTTCTTGGTTTAATATTTATGTATTTAATCCATAAAATTTGATTTCCAACAACTTCCACAAATAACTCCATTTTTAGCATATTCTTCAGGTGAAATGATTGCATGACATTGAACACATTTCTATAAAAATATATATATATAAATATAATAATATATATGACAATATATAATAATATATATAATATAATTTTTATTATAATAAAAAATAATAATAAATAAATTTAATATAAATCATCAATAATAAAATAAAAAATATATATATTAATATATATTTTCCTTGTATTAATATATATATATATATATTTTCATTACTATTATTATTTATTATTTATTATTTATTATTTATTATTTATTATTTATTATTTATTATTTATTATTTATTATTTATCATTAAATTCTTTTTTTTTAAAAAAAAAAATAAAAATACCTTTTCAAATGTTCCATGATGTCTTCTTGAGGTTCTTAACATACCATACAATGAATAATCAATTTTTGATGAAATTGGTGAACTATTTCCACTTAAATTAGGTGAATAAGTTGATGGACTAACTGTATTTGATTTAGATGGTCTTCCACGTTTTCTTTTTTTAAATACTGGTGAAGTTGGAGTACTTTCTGAAGTTTTAATTTCATTTGGCTTAAAAATACTTAAATTATGATCTTCTTTGGAATTATTCTTAGTTTCAGTTTTAATTTCAGTTTTAATTTTAGTTTCAATTTCAGTTTTAATTTCGTTTTCGTTTTCATTTTCGTTTTCGGTTTTAATTTCAGTTTTAATTTTGTTTTCGGCTTCAATTTTTGCTTTTAATTCTTTCAATTCTGTTTTTACAACATCTTGTTTTGGAATTTGTTTTGAAATTTGGTCTGATTTATCTTTTTTATTATTAGTAGATTCTTTAATATTTTTTAAATCATAACTATTCATTTCTACTTTAGTTTCTTTAGATTTTATTATATTTTTTGATATACTATTATCTTTCACAATTGTTTCTATATTATCTTTAATTATTGTTTCTAATGGTAAATGCTTATTAATAGCTTTTTCTTCATCTTTAAGTACTAATTCTTTACTATTTGAAGAAGAAAAATCTATATCATTCTTAGTATTCATTTCATCTTTTTGTGAAGAAATTAATAAATCATGATCATTATCCATATTTTGTTTATTTTTTTCCAATAAATTATTGCATTTTTTAGATTTCTTTTCTTCAATTAATGTGGGAAATTTTTCTTTTTCAATTGATGTTACTTCTTCTTTATTATTTGAAATTATTTTTTCCATCATATCTATTTTATTATCATTGAATAATTCCAATTTCTTATTTTTACTTTTCTTAGATTTTTTATGATTTAATATATGATGATGACTTTTTATATTTGAATTTTCATCCTTCCTGTTATGGTTGTTACTATCTAATATATGTAAATTATGATGACTTGAGGGATGAAGTTCTTTATGTCCTTTATTTTTTGTAACAATAGATTTAATAGAATATGATATAGAAAATTCATCATCTAAACCTTTTTTACCTCTACCTTTACGTTTATGAATTAATGATTGATCATTATTATTTCTCATAGATTTATATTTTTCTAAATCTTCTAAATTAATATCTTCAAATGATAAAATTGCATCATTTGAATTTCTTTGTCTTCTTCTTAACTATAAAAATATATATATATATATTAATATTTAATATAAAAATAATATATTTAATAAGAAAAACAGATAATAATAATAACAATAATTAAAACAAATATAAAATAATAATAACTATATTAATAATAATAATAAATGAAATAAAAATATTATACATTATCAAAAATTTAAAAATATTTCAATGTATATATCTTAATAAATGATAAATAAAAATAACAATAAAATAATAATAATAATAATAATAATAATAATAATAATAAATAATTAAATTAAAAAAAAAAAAAAATTACCTTTATTCTTTCTTCTAAAGTTAAATCAATGAATAATGGATCTGTTTTAACAATTTCACCAATAGCAAGATATTTATGATATAAACTATCTTTTTGATCATCAGTTGAATTGGCATCTGAACTTTCAGATATTGATACTCTACGTTTCTTTAATTTTGGAATATTAATATCCTCTTCCTCTTCTTCTTCTTCTTCTTCCTCTTCTTCTCCCTCATCATTATTATTAACATTTTCTTTAATTTTTTTTTGAATTTTTATTAAAGGATTGTTATTTAATGCTGATTTTATTGATTGATTTTCATCAGCCTCACCAACTATAGGATTATTCTCATTACTCTTATCTAAATAAGAAAAATGATGTGATTTCGTTTTTGTTTTACTTTTTTCTTTACGTGAAGAATCTTTTATACTCTCTGAAACGACTCCATTATTCATATCGTGAACATGAACCATATCACTAATAATAACATTTTTTACTGTATGTTTATCTGTCTTTAATTTCTTATTATTAGTCATTTTTAAGGCTGATTTAAGTTGTTTTTCATCTCCATTTTTTCTTTTTCGATTAATTTTATCTGATGTGACATTTAAAGATTGGACTGATAATTTATTTTCATAAGCATTAATTTCATCTTGTAGATCATCATTTGGTAAAATTAAATCAACACTTGCTTCTTGTAAATTAATACCTATCCTTCTAGATCTAGTTGAAATGGATGAAGAAAATGACATTGATGATACTGAAGATAAAGAATCATCATCAGAAAATAACGATGAAACAGAAATATCTGATGATTTTGAAATATTTGATGAATCTAAAACTTCTGAAACATTTGAAATATCTGAAAGATCAGTAACATCTGTTATATCGGAAATATTCGACTCAGAATCATAAGTATAGTCAGAATCAGAATCAGAATCAGAATTAAAATCAGTATCATAATTCAAATTATACTGAGAATCAATATTTGTTTTAGAATTAGTTTCGGATTTATTTAATTTTAAATCAGTATTAGATTTGGATTTGAATTCAGAATTAGATTCGGATTTGGATTTAGATTTAGAATCACTTCTAGTTTTTGATTTAGATTTTGTAAAATTAGAATCGAAATGAGTATTAGTACTGATATTGGTATTGGAATTAAAATCAGAATCAGAATCAATATCAGAATCAGAATCAAATTCAGATAATGAAGATAAATCTGAATTATCATCATCTAAATCATCCATACCAAGTTCATGTAATACTTTATTTTCTTCTTGTATCATTGAATCAGTAGAATTAGAACCCAATGCTAAATCAGAAGTAATACCAATATTTGAAGAAGGAGTTTCTGGAGGTGTTTGTAAAGAAAATGATGACTTCGTTTGATGAGTCTTAGAAATTGAACTATTATTTGATAAATTTTTTATTGATTCATAGCTTGAAGATGTTTCCAATAATTTATCATCAGTTTTTTCATCCTCTTTAATAATTTCCTTCTCAAATAATAAAATAGTATTATTATCAAATTTTAAATTAGTAACAGATATATTGGATTGATTTTGTTCTTGTTCTTGTTTTCGTTTTTGCTTTTGATCCTGTTCTTGTTCTTGACCTTGTTCTTGATTTTGTTTTTGATTTTGATCTTTATTTTGAATTTCAATATTATTTTCTCCCTTTTTAATTTTATTCATAATTTTATTCATATTTTTAGAATTTTTACTCTTGGATTTCTTATTTTTTATGTGTTTAATTGATGGAACTTTATTCAAATCAACTGATTCATTCATTCCCATCGAATTTACGGTTATTTCCATATTTAACGATTTCTTCTCATCAACAACTTTGTTTTCTATTAATGATTCATTTTCTGCTTCTACTTCTTCTTCAACAATACTACTTCTTAATTCGACATTAATATTATTTCTTTTATGATTAATTTTTTCCTTTATATCTTTTTCCTTATTCTGAATTAATGATTTTTCATTTTCAACAGAAAGATGGTTAACACTTTCTACTGATTTATCAATTATTTCAACTTCATTTTCTTTTTTATTATTCTCTTTTTTATTAGTTTCTTTTTGATTAATTTCCTTTTTATCAGTCTCCTTTTTCCCCATGATAGATTCTTTCTTTTCTTTATTAGTTGATTTCTTATCTAAAGTAATTTTCAATTTATTTTTAATATTTTTTGTTAATTTTATTGGAATAATATTTTTGGATGGTAAAATTTCATCATTATTTTTTACTATAGATGAAAATTTTTCCACATGTTTTGAATCATAATTTTCATTGTTCAAATGACCTCTCGATGATTTTCTATGATTTGTGCTATTATTATTATTGGTAGTAGTAGTATTTGTCTTGGAAATTCCATCAATAAATGATTTTTTTATAATAATTGATATTTTCTTTTCTTCTGATTCTTTTTCTGTCTTAAGTAAATCCGATTTCTTATTTCCATTTTTTACATTTTTATGAGTACTTACACTACTTTTTTTGGTACTTTTAGATCCAAAATTATTTTCTTCTTTTTCCTTATTAATTTTCGTTGAGCTAATTTTAATTGTAGTAGATGAATGTGTCTTTGAATTATTTTTACTTTTAGAATTAATTTCATTATTTGAATTCGTACTTTTAGAATTTCCTTTTATTCTAGACCTACGACGATTACCTTTTATTGTTTGAGTAGGGATAGTTTTTTCCTCTGAAAATTCAACTATTTCATTTTGAAGTTTTTCTTCTTCAACATCACTATCACTATCTTGTTCCATAGATAATGTGGAAAAATCATTAGTATTAATAACATCAGAATCATAAATTGAGGATTCAATTAATGAATACTTTGAATTTGATATTTTACTATTATCAACTTTATCATTTTCATTGATAACTTGCAATAATAAATTATAATAATAATAATAAAAGGAAATATATATAGATATATAGATATGTAGATATATGGATATATAGATAGAGATATTAATATTATATATTATATATTATTGATTTTTATATAATTATAATTAATTATTAATTAATTTATAATAAAATTAAATTATTTCTATTCAAATAATATATATATATATTATTGTAAAATTTTCATTTTTAAACAAATAAATAAATAAACATTTCTCTTTATTTACTTGAATGAAATTCATTTCCCAAAGAAGTTGTAACTTCTTGTTCTTGTTTATTAATACTATTTAAATTTTTCTTATCATCTTTTTTACCATTTTTTCTGGATCTTCTTCGTTTAGTTGTCAAAGCTATACTATTAATACTATTACTTTTATTATCATTATTATCATAATTCAATATTGTTAAATTTTTATTTTGTTCATTAAAGAAATGTATTGTTGACAATGGTGAACTTTTACTATTTTTAATTCTTTCAACACCGTCAATCAATCCTACTTTCTCATTTCGATTAAATTTCTGATTATTATTAAATGGTATGTTTTTTGATAAATAAATTTCCGATTTATTAATATTAGATGAGTTTATTGATGTTTCAAAACCTTGTTTATTAGGGTATACTGGTAATGAAATTTGATCATTATCATCATAATATTCATTATTTTCAATATTAGGTTTACTAGAATTACAATTAAAATCATTAGCATTATTAATACTATTATTATTATTATTATAATTATTATTATTATTACAATTACTATTATTATTATTATTATTATAGTTAGTATAGTTATTATAGTTATTATTATAGTTAAAATTGGAATTAGTATTATCATTTCTATAATCATTATTATTTTGATAATTATTATTTAAATTAGTATTATTTAATTTATTATTATTTATATTATTATTATTACTAAAATTATTATTATTGCTATTGCTATTATTATTATTGCTATTATTATAATGAGATACTCCATCATCATTAAATTTATTATAATTATCATATTCATTATTTACAGTAGAATTCTTAGAATAGATAGATCGATCTTGTTTATTATATTGTACTCTATTTGTATTATTATTTGTATTATAAGATGATTTTGGTGGTCGTCCTCTATGTTTAGTTGAATTTTTTCGTTTTACCATTAAAACTGATTTAGAATTTCCAATGGGTTGAACAGAATCGTTATTAATTAACGATCTCACTTGTAACTTTGGTGAAGTTGAATTAATTTCTTTCTTTGAAGAATAATAATCATTTGAATTATTTGTATCATAACTTGAAAATGAACTATTCGAATGGTTTGAATTATTACGAGAAAGATGGAGGGTGCTATTATTAGAATATAATGTTGCTGAATCATTATTAGAATAGGATTGTGAATGTGAATGTATATGCAATTGAGATTGTGAATAAAGATAGTTATTTGAATCTGATTTTGATAAAAAATAAGTATTGGAGGAATTAGAATTTTGGTATGACTTATTATCATCATTTCTAATTTGATTAGACATTAAAGATAAATCATCACAGCTATTATCACGTAAACCAAATTCTAAAGATGAATTATTTGATTGAGATTGTAAATGATATGAACTAAGAGTAGAAGGTAGTGATTTATAATTAGTTTGGATGTCTGGTAATCTAAAATCTTTTTCCATATATTTATTATCATTATTATTATTATTATTATTATTAGTATTAGTATTAATATTAGTATTAGAATTAGTATGAGTATTAGTATTAGTATTAATATTATATTCATTCATTCGATTTTGAATAAAATTTGGAGAATGTGATGAATTAGAATGGTCATTATTATGGTAACGATCATATTCAAATGTTTTATCATAATTCGAATTTTCATACATTGGTTGTTCATTAGTAATAGACGATCTATGAGAAGAAATTGATAAATTAGATGGGGATTGAATGATAAAATTAGAATTATATGAATTGGACATTCTTTGAGAATTAATTTTACTATTGTCATTATTATAACTTTCGTTTGAAACTGAAGATAGAAATTGTTTTGATGATGATTGATATTGAAACTTTTTCTGTACCTGATCATTATAGGAATTTGAA
Organism: Neocallimastix lanati (nom. inval.); assembly: GCA_016946835.1. Taxonomy (NCBI): domain Eukaryota; kingdom Fungi; phylum Neocallimastigomycota; class Neocallimastigomycetes; order Neocallimastigales; family Neocallimastigaceae; genus Neocallimastix; species Neocallimastix lanati (nom. inval.). Next base: position 774,011 of record JACVTC010000036.1, read on the forward strand.
AAATTTTGTTGTTGATCAGACTGATATACAGGACTTTGAGTTTGTGAATGTGATCTACTTTTATCATTTTGATATGTTTGTGATTCAGAATGAGTTTGGGGTTGAGAATGAGATCTGGAGCGAGAATGATAATTTTGAGAATAATATGATTGAGATAAATTTTGAGATGAATTGATATTACGATATTGTGACATTTCATTTTGATAATAATCATTTGAATATTCATTTTCATTAGGATAAGGTTTTGAATAATTAGTATATGGTCTATAATTTGATTTATTTTTATCTTGAATTGAATTATATGAACATTCATTATTGCTATTATTATTATGATAAGTATTATCTTTCCTTGTATCATATATAAATTCATTTTTCATAATTATATCTTGACTTCGTCTTCTTTGACTCGAAAAATTAATTTCTTGGTCTTTGACAAAAATAAAATAAAATTATAAAAAAAGGTATACATATATATAATTATTTAATTTAAATATATATATGTATGATAATGTATTTAATTAAAAAAAATAATAAATAAATTAATAAAGAAGTATATATGGAATTAAGAAATTATTCAATTTAAAAATAAAAATAAAAATGATATGTATATAAATATTGATATGATAATATACTATTTTATCATTTTAAGATTAATAAGTTAAAATTTTACATCTAATTTATATATATATATTTTTTTTTAACTATAATAACAAAAATAAATTATTTTATCTTGATTATAAATATTTTTTTTTTAAATAAATATATAATAAAATAAAATATAAATACCTTTTGGATCACATAAACTTTGAATTGAAGTTTGAGATTTCATTTTAATATTAGATTTACTATAATAATCATCTTTATCATTTGTGGTATTATTAAAAGAAGATTGATAATTTGAATCATTTCTTGCTGTTGTATTTGATGAATTATAGTATGTTGATGATGAAGATGTCTGATAAGTTTCATTTTTATTATTGTTGTTGTTACCGTTAGAACGATTTGATTTTACATTCTTGGATGGATTCTCCTTTTTTGTTGAACATTCTAATACAAAATCCAACCAACATTGGACATCAGAATTTATATTAGAATCATTTTTAGTTTCATTTTCATTATTATGGAAAACTTTACCATTTATACTCGAATCATTGCAACTCCTTGAAGACACTTTTTTATATTAAATAAATAAAAAAATAATAATAATTTTACTTTATAATTAGTTTTTTATTTTTATTTTTTTTTTTTTTTAATTAATTGATATTTGTTAATAAAGATTATTTACATTGCTTTTGAACATAATATGTATTTTTATTGGTATTATTATTATGTGAATCCAATATGTTATTTTGATTTGTATATGTTGCAGTTAATGGCATGGCTTTATATAATATACATTTAAATAATATCATTTAAATAATATATATTAAAATATATTAAAATAAAAATTAAATTGTTATTTTATATAAATAATATTTAGTCTTTATTGATTGATTTATTAAATTATTAATTTATTTATTGAATTAGTTATTTATATATCTTTTTTTTTTTAATTGTATTGAAAACTTACAGTTTGAACAAGGTAACTCTTTTTGAATTAAAGGATTCTAAAAATTAAAATATTTAATATATTTTAAATAAAATAAATAATCAATATTTATAATAATAAAAATAAGTAACATTAATTTTATTTTTATATTATAATATAAATAATATAAAAATATATTATTTTATATTATTTTATATTATATTATATTATATTATTCCAAATATTGGACTCTTCTTCATTTAGTATAAAATTATTTAATACATATAAAAGTAAAAGAAGAAAATAATGTGAATTAAAATAAAAATTTCAATATATACTACAAAATAATTAAAATAATTTTTTATAGTAAATTATATTTTATTATTATTAATAATTATATTAATATAAAAAGTTTACTTACCAATAGTTCATATATTTTTGTCATTTATATAATAAAATTAAATAACATAGAATTTATATAAAGAATTTTAATAATTTATGTACCTCTTATTATCAATTTTCTGGCTTTTTTTTTTTTTTTTTTTTTTTTTTTTTAAGACTAAAGATTTATATTATCACACCAAAATAGAGCATTAATATTTCTAATGTTTATTTTTAATAATATAAAACAATATATTATTATTATATATGTAAATAAAAAGCCTAATATTAATTTCTTTTATTTATATATTTATAATAAACTTTAGAAAAAAAAAAAAAAAAAAATATATATATATATATATTAATACAAACAAATAAAAATACCCTTATCCTTAATTACCTTTTAGAGATTATAAGTTATATACATAATGATTAAAATATTAAGGTAAAAAGAAAAGTTTTCTTTCTTAAACTTTATATTTGACTTCGTTTTGAAATGAAAAAAAAAAATAGTGATATATTAAAATAAATAAATATTTGTTTAATTAATTTCAAAAATCTTTGTTGATAGAGATATTTCATAAATATTTTGAGCTTCTTTTTTTTTTTGTTTTTTTGTTTTTTTTTGTTTTTTTCTAAAGATATTAAAAATTATAATTCTTCTTTTTATTTTCAAAAGTTAAATTTTATAGTTTATTAAAAAAATGAAAACCTTCTTTCCTTTTGATTCTTATAATTTTTAATTATGGTTCTTTAAAATAAAATAATATTTATATATTTCCTTTTTTTTACAAAAAAAAAAAAAAAAAAAAAAAAAAAAAAAAAAAAAAAAGCATATATATATTATTATTATCTATTATATAAATAACGAAACGTTATTAACTATTTATAATATTTCATATATTATATATATTATATTTTATTTATAAAGATAACGGTCAAAGAAGCTAACGAATAATGAAAAATATTAAAAAAAAATAATATAGAATAGAGGATAATTAATTATAATTCTTATATAAATATATATATATTAAAAATGTAATATAATAATATTTAGTATATATTAAGATAAATTTTTCCTATACTTTAAATTACTTTTATATTTTATTATTTATAATTATATTCCATGAAAAAATATTAATTAAATTTTCTAAGAAAATATATATATATATAAGAGATATAAAAAAAAACAATAATAATAAAAAATTACTTTTCTTTTAAAGCCAAAGGAAATTTTATACTTTTAATTATTTTATCCTTATAAATTCTAAAATCCAACTTTTTAAATTATTTAAGATATTATCTCTCCAAATGTTTTTTCTTTATATATATTATTTATTAAGGTTTCCTATCTAAATGGGAATTTATCAATAATTTCTAATTACGAAGTGGATTAATTTTTTTTATTATTTGATAGAAAATAAAAATAAAAATAAAAATAAAAAAATAAAAAAAAAAAAAAAAAAAAAAATAAAAATAAAAAAATAAAAAAAAAAAAATAAAATAAAAATAAAAATAAAAAAAAATAAAATATATTAAAAAATAAAATAAAAATATATATATAGAAATTATAATTTTTAA
>JACVTC010000036.1:782500-840000 GCA_016946835.1 Neocallimastix lanati (nom. inval.)
TAAGTATTTTCACTTTTTATGAATAGATAAATTAAGGTATAAATATTAAAAACAAAGTAATAATGTTAATTTTATATATATATATATATTATATTTTAAAATGTAAGTTTTCAATTTTTGATATTTTAACATCTAAATTATTTTTTTATAGCTTATATTATATTGAATTTATATATATTAATAATTTTTAAATGATTTATAATACTTATTGTTTTAAAAATGATATGCAAAGATTTCCAAAAAAATAAAAAAAAAAAAAATTTAAATAATATTAAATTAGATATTAAAATTAATTAAATATATTTAATCAAAATTAAAGCAAAGATCTTCCTGTAAAATCACTAATATTTCATACTATTAATCTATATTTATATTATTATTATTTCAGTATTTCTTATTATTTACTAATATCCGTCGGTCAGGACAATACAGGTTACTGTAGTGGCAGGGGTTCAAATCCCCTACATAGAACCAAATAAGCACTGAGGTTTTCTATCTTGGGGTATCATGCATCCGTAGTGGTATCCAAAAGGCTCTCTTGGCTGATTATTCACCAAACCCTGATATTATGATATGATTTAATCATAGGCCTTGATAATATTTCCCGTTAATTCTACAGGAATTAGGCTGGACAAATTCCAATATGTTAATGATTACACCTACTGGAAAGGGAATGAATGGTTCCTGTTCTGACACTCGTGGTCAATGGAGATGTATGTAGGAATATATAGAGAATTCAATTCCAGGCAGACGTGTAATGAGGTGTTGTGAGTGAGCTATACTAGTATGCTATATATCATCATCACACTCACAGTAATAACTATTGAGGTACTAATAGGAGATGGATACCCATTATGTGTCTATATATTTATTTTTAGTAATATCATTATTATTTTAGTATTTCATATTGATGTTTCTTTTTTTTTGAATTAATAAATTTTTTTTTAGACTAGGAGGAGAATACACTTTCAATGCTTTATTAAATAGATAATTATATTTTTATGAATTACATTTATTAAAAAAAAAATACATTATATAATTTAAAGATAAAAATAAAATGCATGTAAAAGATTAAATAAAATAAAAAATAATAATAAAAAAAAAAAAAAAAAAAGTAATTAATCATAGAAAATTTAATGTAATAAAGAATAAAAATAAGTTCAAAAGTTAAAAAAAATTCTATGTGATGTATACTAGATGTAGTAATATGATCACCAGTTAAATCTAAAATAATAAAACAAAGAAGAAGCATCTTTAAAATAGATAGTGTGATATTCACTAATAAACTCTCCCCTGAAAAATCAAGAAAGATCATCAAAAATTGAATTACTTACTATAGGTTCTGTGTTCGGAACTGTGCTGTTAGTAAATATGTATTAATGAGAATTAACAGGACTTCTAACTGCACTATTCCTTCGCCATATCGGTATGACCGTCAGCTCTCTTAATAATGAAAGTATTTTTTACTAAACCTCTCAAAAAGTAACTCAAGAAGAGCTACCGATGATCGGCATTGTATTAGCAAGATATTCCGCAAGCTCCTACAATATACGAAACAGTAGATCCCTGTAAACTTTTTAGATTTTTAGGAGTTGTTCACTTAAATGTCTCGGTTCTCCAGTATCGAATTGTAGCTCATCTAAAGCTGAAATTCCACCAAGAAGGAATATATAAATATACCTGTTAATCGTATTCTAAAATATTAGAATAAGAAGGAAGTAAGGAAAGATTCTTTACTTTATTGGCAAATAAAATGAAAAGGTCATTGATAAAATCGACATAAAGAAAAGATAGAGCATTCAAATATCCAATGGATAAAAGATTGATCACCTTTTCCATAGCAAGGATAGAACTTAGGACAAACTGTCAAAAACTCTACCACTTCTAATTTGTAATAGTGGTATTATATTTGTAACCAACTCTTAATCTTAAGATCCAGTTAAAACCTAAACTTAAATGAAGGTATTCAAGGCTGAGATTGAATAGATTTCTAGTATTTATAAATTTGAAGTAATCATAATTCGTACCTTTAATTCCTTGGAATTTAGCAACATCAAACCAATAAGATTCAATAACATCTTTGAATTTAGTGATATTCTTTTTTCCTAATTTTCTTGAGGAGCACCAGTGATTTTTTCGACCATATCCCTTTCATGCCATGTTATTCTTATAACATGGCATGAAATGGATATGGTTTATGAGATCTATAATGATACATTTTGAATTTTTTCATTTACAAAAAGCATTTTATTTAAAGAGAAGCACTAAAACCAGCAATTGGAAACAGTTGAAGATCACGAGATAAGACACAAATACTAACCGTTGAGTTTCTTTTGATATAATTCTTAACATTTTTTCTTCTTTTCAATGTTAAGATATTTTCTTTGTTCGAGGAGGCAGAATCAATACACTACAACAATACAATGTAAATTAGGAATTGCACATTCTAAGGAAAATCCTTATTTTCTTTCTCTAGTTTTTTATCCAATAATAAAGTTCCATCAACATTTAAAAGATCTATTATTCAATCATATATTTTGCTCAAACTTTTAGGTTCAAACAAAAAAAATTCTAACTTTATTATTCATATAAATGATAATAGGCTCAAAAGAAAGATCTACTAAAGGGGATACCCAAGTAAATATACAAAGATTCTTTAGGGATAGAATACATACCAAGGTGAAATGTTGGTTCTTCATAATCAGGATATGAAACAAAATTAACAAAAATCTAAGTTTTTAATAACCATGGTAGAACATTTATTGATACCAAAAGACGTTTCATTTTTATTAGTCCAACATAAAAACATGACGAAGTAGAGTCTTCATTTTCCTTTCATTATGTTCAATAAGAACAATATCATCAGCAAAAAGACCACAACAACATTTTTTATTATCAATATTAACACCATATTTATCACAATTATTTAAACTATCATTAATGAATAAATTAAACAAAATTGGTGATAATGAGCAATCTTGTCTAACAACCATGATGAATAGGAAATTCATTTGATAACATATCAAGGTAACGAGCTCAAGCTTTATAAATATGGTAGAGCTTCTTTTCCGAGATCTCTTAAACCATTATCAAGGGAGGAACAACTACACTAATCCTCAATAAATTGACCAGATCAAGCGCTCTCTACACTATCAATTATATTAACTAACAACTAGAATACTTACCATGTGCGAGCAAAACACCGTCTTTATTTATAGGAGACAAACAAACGCCCTTGGAGGGTGAAAATTACCCCTATACAAATTCAGGAGGTAATCGAGGGGTAGATTCAGAAACTTTATGTGTGTTAGTTCAAAATACTAAGCACAAGGATAAAGACTAAAAAGACATATTTTAAATTCAATCAATAGAATAGACTACTACTATATATGTGGCAAATGAATTATTAAAAATTAATTTTAATCACATGATTTCATTTAAGTTAAATATAATTTAATTATTGAAAAAAAAAAAAAAAAAAAAAAAAAAAAAGTTATTTAAGAAAATTTACTTCTTTAATAATAAGATTTTATTTAAAAGTAATTTTAAAATGTATACTTTTAAAAAATTTATTTTATTTGGTGATTCTCTTACTCAAGTATGTATTTTTTTTTTATTCATATTATATATATTAGATATTTTAAATTTAAAATAAAATTTAAATTTCATTTAACTAATTGAATAAAATTTTTATAATGAACAAATAAATATATATTATAATATTACATTAAAAAATATCAATAAATAAATAAAAATTAATAATAAATAATAATATAAATATATAATTTAATGTGTATATATATTTTTTATAAAATAAAAATAAAAATAAAAATAAATAAATGAATAAATTAAAATAAAGAGGGGTTACATGCAGGAATTTAAAGGATGGGTAGCAACACTGGCCAATCAATATATTAGAAAAGTCGATGTAGTTAATAGAGGATTTTCAGGTAAATGATTATTTAGATTTAATAATGGATGATTAATCAAATTCGTTTCTAATAAAATTAGAAAATTAGATATTTATTAATAATTAATTATATAATAACTAATATGAAACAAAATATTATTGTAATTATTAAAATTGTTTTAATAAATAAAATAATTACTATTTTATAATAATTGATTATTAATATATATAAATATTTTATTATCAATATTTTGTTAATATCAATAAATAAAATACTTATAAATTTTATAAATGGCAGAAGATCATAATTACTATTAAAATTAATAAAATATATAATAATTACTATTAAAATTAATAAAATATTTAATAATTAATATAATTATTATAATCATTATTGTTATTATATTATTATAATTATTACTACATTATTGTTATTTTGTTATTATTATTTGAATTTATATATTATTATTATTATTATTATTATTATTATTATTATTGGTTTTTATTACTATATTATAATTATTGTTATTAATTATAACTAATCTTTATAAATAAATATATATTTGTATGCATAATAATAACAATAATAATAATATTATTATTAAAAAAAAAAAAAAAAAAAAAAAAGGTTATAATACTGTTCACGCTCTTGAACTTTTCCCAAAAATTTTCAATAAGGAAATATGTAAGGATACCCTTCTTATGACTTTATTTTTCGGAGCGAATGATTGTAGTTTAAATCCAATACAAATGATAACGCCAGAAGCCTATGTTAAAAATATGCGTCAATTGATCCAACTCAGTTTAGAAACTTTCCCAGAAAATTGTCCAATTATTGTGATTACCCCACCACCATGTTATGCTAGAAAATTTAATGAAGATCATGACTTTCATGATCATGAAAATAAGAGAACAGAAGAATTCCGTAATCTCTGTCTTGCAACAGTGAAAGAATTTTCAAATAATGCTCGTGTATTTCATATAGATATCTGGGAAGATATTCTTGGAGAATCATGGGATACCGAAACAGAAGAATTTAATGAGAAGATTAATCAATATCTCTGTGATGGTTTGCATCTTAATGCTGCTGGTAATGATCTTATTTATAATAATTTAATTAAATTAATTGATGAAAAGCTTCCACATCTTTCATCCGATAATTTATCTTTAATTGGACCCTATTGGAGAGATATTAATCCAATAAATTACAAAGTTTCATTTTAAATAAGGAAGAAGAGAAAAAAAAAAAAAAAATTTTAAAAAAATTAAAACATTAGAACTAAAACAAAAAAGAAAAAAGAAAAAATAAGAAAAAAATAAAAATAAAAAATTAATAATAATAATAATAATAATTTATGAATTATATAATTAAAAATAATAATAATAATTATAAATAAATAAACAATAAATAATAAAAAATCAAATAAATTAATATATATATATATATATATAGTTGTAGAATGTAGAAGTAATAATAATATTTTTATTTTATTTTATTTTATTTAATTTTTTGCTATTTTTTGAATATTGATATTCCTTAATTTTTTTTTTTTTTTTTTTTTTTTTTTTTAAATATAGGTAACTCTTTTAATACAATATTTCTAATATTAAATTAAAAAAGGTCATTAGCACCGACGTGATTTTATTTTATTTATATATATATATATATATATTCATTTGATTATTTACATATTTATTTGTATTTAAATATATACATTTATATATATTAAAATCATACTTCGTAATTGATTATTACTTATATTTTAAAAAATATAAATATTTTTATTAAAAATACTTAAAAAGTATCCAAATAAAAATACTTATAAAAATATTTAAATTTGGCAGGAGATAGAATAGTAATTAAAATTATTCTGTTGATTCGAGAGTTAATAGAAGTAACTATTTCAATAGCTGCCAATTTAAATATATTTAATTTTTTTTTCTCATTATTATCATAAAAATTAAAATGAATAAAAAATAAATTATATATTAAGATTATACAATTTCTTTTTATTTATTTTAAATTCTTAAAATAACAATGAATATAATGAAATAAGAATATTTTATTTAAATTATTATTGTATAAATTATTAAAATATTCTTATTTTGAATAAAAACTAGATAGTTTTAAAAAATCCATTATTTATTTGATTTTAAAAAAATGGTTGCTGTAACTATCTAAAAATAAAAATTCAATAAAGTTTCTTATTATTTTTAATTATGAGCATATAATAATTGATTATTAATATATATAAATATTTTATTATAAATATTTTGTTAATATTAATAAATAAAATACTTATAAATTTATAAATGGCAGGAGATAGAATAGTAATTAAAAATTATTCTTATGATGATTTGAGATTTAATAGAAGTAACTATTTCAATAGCTGCCATTTATAAATGTTTTATTTTTTTCTGTAATTTAATATTCCTTTTAGTTTTAAAAAGTATAAATATTTTTATTAAAAACACTTTATAAGTATCATAATAAAAATACTTATATAAATATTTAAATTTGGCAGGAGATAGAATAGTAATTAAAATTATTCTGTTGATTCGAGAGTTAATAGAAGTAACTATTTCAATAGCTGCCAATTTAAATATGTTTAATTAATTTTTTTTCTCATTATTATCGTAAAAATTAAAATGAATAAAAAATAAATTATATATTAAGATTATACAATTTTTTTTTTATTTATTTTAAATTCTTAAAATAACAATGAATATAATGAAATAAGAATATTTTATTTAAATCATTATTGTATAAATTATTAAAATATTCTTATTTTGAATAAAAACTAGATAGTTTTAAAAAATCCATTATTTATTTGATTTTAAAAAAATGGTTGCTGTAACTATCTAAAAATAAAAATTCCAAAAAGTTTATTATTATTTTTAACCACATGTATTGGATTACTTATTATTACTATATAAATATCTTATTATTAATATTTTGCTAATATTAATAAATAAAATACTTATAAAATTCATAAATGGCAGGAGATAGAATAGTAATTAAAAATTATTCTTCTGATGATTTGAGATTTAATAGAAGTAACTATTTCAATAGCTGCCATTTATAAATGTTTTATTTTTTTCTTTAATTTATATTCCTTTTAGTTTTAAAAAGTATAAATATTTTTATTAAAAACACTTTATAAGTATCATAATAAAAATACTTATATAAATATTTAAATTTGGCAGGAGATAGAATAGTAATTAAAATTATTCTTATGATTTGAGATTTAATAGAAGTAACTATTTCAATAGCTGCCAATTTAAATATATTTAATTTTTTTTTCTCATTATTATCATAAAAATTAAAATGAATAAAAAATAAATTATATATTAAGATTATACATTTTTTTTTATTTATTTTAAATTCTTAAAATAACAATGAATATAATGAAATAAGAATATTTTATTTAAATCATTATTGTATATATTATTAAAATATTCTTATTTTGAATAAAAACTAGATAGTTTTAAAAAATCCATAATATATTTGATTTTAAAAAAATAGTTGCTGTAACTATCTAAAAATAAAAAGTCAATAAAGTTTTTTATTATTTTTAAATATAAATTATATAAATATCTTATTATTAATATTTATTAATATTAATAAATAAAATACTTATAAATTTTATAAATGGCAGGAGATAGAATAGTAATTAAAAATTATTCTTATGATGATTTGAGATTTAATAGAAGTAACTATTTCAATAGCTGCCATTTATAAATGTTTTATTTTTTTTTTCTGTAATTTATATTCCTTTTAGTTTTAAAAAGTATAAATATTTTTATTAAAAACACTTTATTTTATAAGTATCATAATAAAAATACTTATATAAATATTTAAATTTGGCAGGAGATAGAATAGTAATTAAAATTATTCTGATGATTTGAGATTTAATAGAAGTAACTATTTCAATAGCTGCCAATTTAAATATATTTAATTTTTTTTTCTCATTATTATCATAAAAATTAAAATGAATAAAAAATAAATTATATATTAAGATTATACATTTTCTTTTATTTATTTTAAATTCTTAAAATAACAATGAATATAATGAAATAAGAATATTTTATTTAAATCATTATTGTATAAATTATTAAAATATTCTTATTTTGAATAAAAACTAGATAGTTTTAAAAAATCCATTATATATTTGATTTTAAAAAAATGGTTGCTGTAACTATCTAAAAATAAAAATTTCAAAAAGTTTATTATTATTTTTAATCACAAGTATTGAATTACTTATTATTATTATATAAATATTTTATTATTAATATTTTGTTAATATTAATAAATAAAATACTTATAAATTCATAAATGGCAGGAGATAGAATAGTAATTAAAAAATATTCTTATGATGATTTGAGATTTAATAGAAGTAACTATTTCAATAGCTGCCATTTATAAATGTTTTATTTTTTTTTCTGTAATTTAATATTCCTTTTAGTTTAAAAAGTATAAATATTTTTATTAAAAACACTTTATAAGTATCATAATAAAAATACTTATATAAATATTTAAATTTGGCAGGAGATAGAATAGTAATTTAAAATTATTCTGTTGATTTAAGATTTAATAGAAGTAACTATTTCAATAGCTGCCAATTTAAATATATTTAATTAATTTTTTTCACATTATTATCGTAAAAATTAAAATGAATAAAAAATAAATTATATATTAAGATTATACAATTTTTTTTTATTTATTTTAAATTCTTAAAATAACAATGAATATAATGAAATAAGAATATTTTATTTAAATCATTATTGTATAAATTATTAAAATATTCTTATTTAGAATAAAAACTAGATAGTTTTAAAAAATCCAATTTATATTTTATTTCAAAAAAATGCTTGCTGTAACTATCTAAAAATAAAAATTCCAAAAAGCTTATTATTATTTTTAACCACAAGTATTGAATTACTTATTATTACTATATAAATATCTTATTATTAATATTTTGTTAATATTAATATATAAAATACTTATAAAATTCATAAATGGCAGGAGATAGAATAGTAATTAAAAATTATTCTTCTGATGATTTGAGATTTAATAGAAGTAACTATTTCAATAGCTGCCATTTATAAATGTTTTGTTTTTTTCTTTAATTTAATATTCCTTTTAGTTTTAAAAAGTATAAATATTTTTATTAAAAACACTTTATAAGTATCATAATAAAAATACTTATATAAATATTTAAATTTGGCAGGAGATAGAATAGTAATTTAAAATTATTCTGTTGATTTAAGATTTAATAGAAGTAACTATTTCAATAGCTGCCAATTTAAATATATTTAATTATTTTTTTTATTATTATTATAAAAATTAAAATGAATAAAAAATAAATTATATACTATAATTATATAATTCTTTACAAACATTTTAAATTCCTATAATAACAATGAATCAGATGAAATAATAACATTATCATTGTATAATTAATTAAAATATTCTTATTTAGAATAAAAACTAGATAGTTTTAAAAAATCCAATTTATATTTGATTTCAAAAAAATGCTTGCTGTAACTATCTAAAAATAAAAATTCCAAAAAGCTTATTATTATTTTTAACCACAAGTATAGGATTACTTATTACTATTATATAAATATCTTATTATTAATATTTGTTAATATTAATATATAAAATACTTATATGTTTTATAAATGGCAGAAGATAGAATAGTAATTAAAAATTATACTTATAATTTAAGTATAACTGTAATAATTTAAAATTATTACTGTTATACTTAGAAGTAACTATTTCAATAGAAGTAACCATTTCAATAGCTGCCATTTATAAATTATTTAATTTTCTTTATTTCAAATTTTATTGCTAAGTGTGAAATTAAATCGTACTTCTTAATTTATTATTATTTTTAATTTAAAAAAATATAAATATAAATATTTTTATTAATAACACTATATCATAAGTATCAAAATAAAAATACTTATATAAATATTTAAATTTGGCAGGAGATAGAATAGTAATTTAAAATTATTCTGTTGATTCTAGAGTTAATAGAAGTAACTATTTCAATAGCTGCCAATTTAGATATGTTTAATTAATTTTTTTTCTCATTATTATCATAAAAATTAAAATGAATAAAAAATAAATTATATACTAAAACTATATAATTTCTTTTCAAACATTTTAAATTCTTAAAATAACAATGAATATAATGAAATAAGAGTCTTTTAATTACATTATTAATGTATAATTAATTAAAATATTTTTATTTTGAATAAAACTAGATAGTTTTAAAAAATCCATTATATATTTGATTTTAAAAATATGGTTGCTGTAACTATCTAAAAATATATTTTATAAATGATTTTTCATTATGATTAAATAAATTGTTTAAATTAATAAAAATCAATAATAATGACTCTATCTTTTTAAATTAAACCGTTTATCATTAATACTTAATTAAAATTCCTTATAATTCTTCTTAGAGTAGCTGTGACTATCTTATTCCAGATAAATTAAATTTGAGATTTATCTTCATTTTGCTTTTGTTCTTATTTAAAAATCAGTTTAAAATATATTATTATTAATATATTTTTATAATTGAGCTAATAATGAAAATTAAAACCCAAAGTTTAGAGAAATACAATATCATAACTTTTACTCATCTTTGATCATATCTTTTTCCTTTTCTTCTTTTTTCATTATTTTTCTAAAGTTGTTTTTTTTTTGTGTTATCTTTTTTTATTTGTATTTTTTCCTTTGTTGAAGTAGTGATTTTATTTTCGGTCCATGTAGTTTACTTTGATTTGTAAAAATTACTTAATATTTACTATAAAAATATTCATAATATGAGAATAAATATTCTGATGAAATAATTTTTTTTTTTGAAAATTTTTTTGCTCTTTTATAGTTTTTTTTCTTATTAAAATTATAATTAAATTTTAATAAAAAAAAAAGTATTGGACCAGTCAAAAAATACATTCTAAAAATTTAATTTGTGGTTAATTTCCATAAATTTTTATTCTTTCCAATTTTTATATAAAAAAAAGTTTAAAAAAAAAAATTTTTTTTATAAAACAATTAATAATTAAAATTTTGGTTAATGAGAATATTATAAATTATATATATTTAATAATTATTTTTTTTAAGAAAAAAATATTAATATTTATACATTATTTAATAATTTATATTTTAAAATAGGTGTATTTTTTTTTACTTTTTTCACTCTTTTTGTTTCAGAATATTATATTTTATTAAAATATAATATAAAAATTTAAAAAATAAAATATTAAAGTAATAAATATTTTATATTAATAAATAAATGTTAGAAATATAGCATTAAAAGAGAAAAAAAAAAAAAAAAAAAAAAAAAAAAAACTTTATTTATTAAATAGAGAAAAAAATATCATTAACTTTTCTAATATTTATTTAATAATTTATAAATTATACATGATAAACGAATTAAATATTATATCAAAATTTATAAAAGCATATAATATAAATAATCAAAAAATATATAAATTAATTTATGGCTAATGTTTTTAATATTTTGTTCTATTTGTAAAATTCCAGTAAAAATTAATATTAATAGAAATAATGGTTAATGAAAATAATGTAAATTATAAACTATAATTTCAATAATTCATAAAATTATTATAATATATATATATATATTGATTTAAATAATTCATCAAATAGAAATAATAAATGTATTTAATAATAATTATTATTAATAAAATAATACTAGTATTTATATATTTTTATTGTTTAAAATTTAAATGATATATATGTTATATTTTATATTAATCTTATTTTATATTTTTATTTTTATTTTTTTATTTTAACACAAATTTGATGAATTATTATAATAATAATTAATACTCGAGATATTATACAATAAATACAAAAATATTTCATACATAAAATCATAATAATTATAATACTATATAATATTAAATTTTTTTTTTTTTTTTTTTTTTTTTTTTACGACATTAATTATATATTATTAAATATATTATTATATAATTTTTTTATATTATTCTTAAAAAAAAAAAAAAAAAAAATTCTATATTAAAAATGTTTTTTTTTTTTTTTTTTTTTTTTTTAGATTAAGAAAGATTAAGGTGCTTCATTGGATAGATAATTATATTTTTATGTATTACATTATAAATAAAAATACATTATATACTTCAAAGATGATAATAAATTATATGTAAAAGATTAAGTAAAAGTAAAATTAATTAAAATCATAAAAAATTAAATGTAATAAAAAATAAAAATAAATTCTAAAGTTTTATGAATTAAATATATAATTGTCAAATTCTTTAAAAATAAAATATTCTTAAGAAATAAATATTTAAATAAAACTTTTAAAAAAAATTTTTTTTTTAACCTTCATGTTTATTTATTTATTTTATAACATTCATAAAATCAATATTATAGATATAAAAGATATTAAAAAAAAAAATTGATTTTTTTTTTATATATTTTTATTATATATTTAAAATATTTAATAGAAAATTTGTTCTATAATCTTCATAAAATTAATGATATAAAAGTTATTAATAAAAATATAAATATAATAATAAAATATAAAATAATTATTTAGAAATATTTAAATGATAAGAATATTTTTAATATTTCTTTTTAAATTTAAATTTTAAAAAATATTAAAATTTCAAAACGACTATGGATTTTTAATTAAGAATAATTTTAATAAGTAATAATTGCAACCGAATTAAAATAATCTTTTTTATTTGATCATTACTTTGTTATTTATTATATATTAGTTTTCATATTATTTAAATTAAATAAACATTTATAATTCAAAAATATTATTTCAAGGTCTTTCATTCTTCCATTAATTACAAACTTTGTTACATCAGGAGATAGTTGTTTATTAATATTTCTTGTTATTTGAGATTTAACTGTTCCATATTAAGGACATATAAATCCTATTTCTTGTGAAACTTCATTAAATATATATTTAGGTTTTTTACCTAAATAAATTGAATTTTTTCTAACTTCATCTTTAATTTTAAAGATGAAAAATTGAATTTATACTTTTTGTTAAAAATAATTTGTTCTTTTCCTCGATTAATTTAAATATTTTTATTAAATTTAAATAAATAAATTTAATTATATATGTTATGGTTATAAATCTTTTAAATAAATATTTGATTTAATAATTTTTAATTAAAGGAAAAATTTTTTCTTTATTTACTTAATATAAAGTTATTTATTATGGGGAGGTTGCATTACGCCAATTTTTTCACGTGATATATATAAATTTGTGGCTATAGCTATATTATGCTACATAATATTATTTTATTGTATTATTTTGTTATTTCACTTTTTAAATTAATTATTAAGTGAATAATTAAATAAATCATATAATGGTTAGATTTTATGATTTTAATTCTTTTATTTAAATGCTAATAATAACAAATTATATAAAAATATAAGTGTTATTAAAAATATAAATATTATTAATAATAATTCTCTTATTTAAATGTTTAGCTTTATAAATTAAATTTTTGAATGACAGAATTTTGATTATTTCGTTTGGTTATCCCTCATTTTTTAATTATTTATTATAAAATAATATTTATATTATATTATTTAAATCAGTTAAACAATCAAACCACAAATTAATAGTATTATTTCTATCATATTTAGTATCAATTAACTTGGTTTCAATATTTTTGTAGTGTTCAATTAAGACACTGATTTCATTAGCTTTATTTATTGCTCTTTTTTTTATTTTCCAAATTCCTCTTATTTTTCTTTGATAATCATAATATGGTAAATGTTTAAGTTTATTTAATTTATCTATTAATTCATAATAAGATGGTATTGTTGGAAATAAATTATTTAAATAACTGTTGATTCTGAAACTATAATATTATTGTTACATGTATTAGCATTTTTTTTTTAATTTTTTAAATATTTTATATATTTCTTGTTCTTTATTTTGTAATATTGCAAAAGAAGTAGTGTAAAAACTATCTAATTCTTTAGCGTAAGTTCTTGTAATAAATAATTGATAACTAAATTTAGGGGCAATATAAAATGTACCATCAACAAATATATCATTATTATATTCCCTAAATAATTTTACTTGAAAAGGAGATTGAAAAATTATTAAATTAATATTTTTTGAATATCATAAAATTTTCACCTCACTTTGTTTTATATTGTTTTATAATATTTAGATTCATTAGGAATTTCAGTAAATGTTGTTACATTGGATGGTAGTTTTTATTTAAATTTCTTGATATTTGGGATTTAATTGAATTATATTCTGAACATATAAATCTCATTTCTTTAGAAATTTTATTATATAGGGGTTTTATTTTTATACCATAAGGAATTGAACTTTTTTCAATTCCATCTTTAATTTTATGTTTCATTATAGATAGAGATATATCGTATTCTTTTTCAGGATGATTATGTGAACTATCATATTTTAAGATTTCTTTCTTATTTAAAATAATAAAAGATTTACATTTATTTCTGTACATAAACTTTTGAATTATCTTTTCTTATATATGAAAAATTAAATTTATATTTTTTATTGATAATAATTTATTTTTTTCCTTTGTTAGACTCATTTACATCAATAATTAGATTTTCTTCCATTTCTATATTTTTATAAATATTTTTTAATTATATAATTAAAATTATTATATTAATTATCCAATATTATTCTAAATACTAATTTTGAAAAATTAGTTTTTCAATTATTTGTAAAAAAAAAATAAATAAATAAAGAATGTAATAGTAAGTACAAGTATACAAAATAAAATAAAATAAATAGTAGAATATAAATATAAGTACAGATTGAATAAAATAAAATAAAATAAAATAAATAGTAGAATATAAATATAAGTACAGATTGAATAAAATAAAATAAAATAAAATAAAATAAAATAAATAGTAGAATATAAATATAAGTACAGATTGAATAAAATAAAATAAAATAAAATAAAATAAATAGTAGAATATAAATATAAGTACAGATTGAATAAAATAAAATAAAATAAAATAAAATAAATAGTAGAATATAAATATAAGTACAGATTGAATAAAATAAAATAAAATAAAATAAAATAAATAGTAGAATATAAATATAAGTACAGATTGAATAAAATAAAATAAAATAAAATAAAATAAATAGTAGAATATTAAACATAAAGTACAGATTGAATAAAATAAAATAAAATAAAATAAATAGTAGAATATTAAACATAAAGTACAGATTGAATAAAATAAAATAAAATAAATAGTAGAATATAAATATAAGTACAGATTGAATAAAATAAAATAAAATAAAATAAAATAAAATAAATAGTAGAATATTAAACATAAAGTACAGATTGAATAAAATAAAATAAAATAAAATAAAATAAAATAAAATAAAATAAAATAAATAGTAGAATATAAATATAAGTACAGATTGAATAAAATAAAATAAAATAAAATAAATAGTAGAATATAAATATAAGTACAGATTGAATAAAATAAAATAAAATAAAATAAAATAAAATAAAATAAATAGTAGAATATAAATATAAGTACAGATTGAATAAAATAAAATAAAATAAAATAAAATAAAATAAATAGTAGAATATAAATATAAGTACAGATTGAATAAAATAAAATAAAATAAAATAAAATAAAATAAAATAAAATAAAATAAAATAAAATAAAATAAAATAAAATAAATAGTAGAATATAAATATAAGTACAGATTGAATAAAATAAAATAAAATAAAATAAAATAAAATAAAATAAAATAAATATTGAATGTAATAATATAAAAGTACAAGTATATAAAATAAAATAAAGTAAATATTTATTATTATTTTTAATTAAAGAATATTAAAGACAATTTATTTTTAAAAATAAAATGTTTTATTTAATTATATATGTTAGAAAGCAAAAAAATCATTTATATTTAATGAGATTATTAACAATCAATAACATTGTTTTATATATTAAATTACATCATCAATTGAATACAATAAAAATGTAAAAAATTTTCATTTCTAAAACATTGATCTGTAATATTCTTTAATAAAAAAAAATATTAGATATTTATTTTATTTTATACAATCTCTACTTATATTTATATTCTACTATTTATTTTATTTTATTTTATTCAATCTGTACTTTATATTTAATATTCTACTATTAATTTTATTTTATTTTATTTTATTTTATTTTATTTTATTTTATTTTATTTTATTCAATCTGTACTTTATACTCATATTCTACTATTTATTTTTATTTTATATACTTATTACATTCTTTATTTATTTATTTATTTGTTTGTTTATTTATTTATACATTTATTTTTTTTACATATAATTTTATTAAAATTTTTTATGGCGTTAACAAAAAATTTTACAAGCCATTAAAAATAAATGGCGTATTGAAAATTTGTATTATAAAAATTGGCGAAATGAACCACATTCATTTATTATTTACTTTTTTTATAATGAATAAATTATTTATAATTTTTTTTTTAATTATAAAGTTTTTTTAAAAAAAATATTTTATTTTTTATATATTAGAATTTAAAACATTAATAATATTATATATTATTTATTTTTAATTATTTATTTATTTATTTATATATAATTGTATTAAAAAATATTCAAAATTTTATGGCTTTAAATGAATAAATATGAACGCCACATTTAGAATTGTACCACATCCAAAAAATAAAGGATTGATTTAATAAGTAAAAAGTAACATAACAAAAGAAAAAATTTTCATTATAGCTAATTAAAATTTTTAATAATAATAAAATTTGTATTAAATTTTATATTAAATAAACTTTTCAGCATTATTAGTTGGGTTTATCTAAAACATAATTTTAAAAAAAATAAATATAAAAATGATTTTAGATGGATAAATCATATATAAAATTTAATAATATTATTATTTAATGAAGTATATTAAAAAATAAAAAATAAAAAATAAAAAATGGTTTTGTAAATAAAATATTCATTTATTAATTATGTTTAATAATCATTCAAATGAACCATTATTAAAATAACTATTATTACAAATATATATTAGAAAATACTTCTATATATAAATATAAATATAAATAATTACAAAAATTTTTATTTCAAATATTATTTAACATTTTTTATTTTATTTAATTTTTTTTTTTAAATGAATTAAAAAATAATAAATAAAAATGAAAAATTTTTATTTAATACAATTTAATATTAAATATTAATAAATATTTAAAGCATTAAAAAGCTTATATAAATATTTAAATTTGGCAGGAGATAGAATAGTAATTAAAAATTATTCTTCTGATGATTTGAGATTTAATAGAAGTAACTATTTCAATAGCTGCCATTTTAAATATGTTTAATTAATTTTTTTTCTCATTATTATCGTAAAAATTAAAATGAATAAAAAATAAATTATATATTAAGATTATACAATTTTTTTTTATTTATTTTAAATTCTTAAAATAACAATGAATCAGATGAAATAAGAATTTATAATAACATTATCATTGTATAATTAATTAAAATATTCTTATTTAGAATAAAAACTAGATAGTTTTAAAAAATCCAATTTATATTTGATTTCAAAAAAATGCTTGCTGTAACTATCTAAAAATAAAAATTCCAAAAAGTTTATTATTATTTTTAACCACAAGTATAGGATTACTTATTACTATTATATAAATATCTTATTATTAATATTTGTTAATATTAATATATAAAATACTTATATGCTTTATAAATGGCAGAAGATAGAATAGTAATTAAAAATTATACTGATAATTTAAGTATAACAGTAATAATTTTAAATTATTACTGTTATACTTAGAAGTAACTATTTCAATAGAAGTAACTATTTCAATAGCTGCCATTTATAAATTATTTAATTTTTTTTATTTCAAATTTTATTGCTAAATGTGAAATTAAATCGTACTTCTTAATTTATTATTATTTTTAATTTAAAAAATATAAATATAAATATTTTTATTAATAACACTATATCATAAGTATCAAAACAAAAATACTTATATAAATATTTAAATTTGGCAGGAGATAGAATAGTAATTTAAAATTATTCAGTTGATTCTAGAGTTAATAGAAGTAACTATTTCAATAGCTGCCAATTTAAATATATTTAATTTTTTTTTCTCATTATTATCATAAAAATTAAAATGAATAAAAAATAAATTATATATTAAGATTATACATTTTTTTTTTATTTATTTTAAATTCTTAAAATAATAATGAATATAATGAAATAAGGATATTTTATTTAAATCATTATTGTATAAATTATTAAAATATTCTTATTTTGAATAAAAACTAGATAGTTTTAAAAAATCCATAATATATTTGATTTTAAAAAAATAGTTGCTGTAACTATCTAAAAATAAAAATCCAAAAAGTTTATTATTATTATTTTTAACCACAAGTATTGAATTACTTATTATTATTATATAAATATTTTATTATTAATATTTTGTTAATATTAATAAATAAAATACTTATAAAATTCATAAATGGCAGGAGATAGAATAGTAATTAAAAATTATTCTTCTGATGATTTGAGATTTAATAGAAGTAACTATTTCAATAGCTGCCATTTATAAATGTTTTGTTTTTTTCTTTAATTTAATATTCCTTTTAGTTTTAAAAAGTATAAATATTTTTATTAAAAACACTTTATAAGTATCATAATAAAAATACTTATATAAATATTTAAATTTGGCAGGAGATAGAATAGTAATTTAAAATTATTCTTCTGATGATTTGAGATTTAATAGAAGTAACTGTTTCAATAGCTGCCAATTTAAATATATTTAATTTTTTTTTCTCATTATTATCATAAAAATTAAAATGAATAAAAAATAAATTATATATTAAGATTACACAATTTCTTTTTATTTATTTTAAATTCTTAAAATAACATTGAATATAATGAAATAAGAATATTTTATTTAAATCATTATTGTATAAATTATTAAAATATTCTTATTTTGAATAAAAACTAGATAGTTTTAAAATCCATCATTTATTTGATTTTAATAAAATAATTTGCTGTAACTATCTAAAAATAAAAATTTCAAAAAAACTTATTATTTTTAACCACAATTATTAGATTACTTATTATTACTATATAAATATTTTATTATTAATATTTTGTTAATATTAATAAATAAAATACTTATATGTTTTATAAATGGCAGGAGATAGAATAGTAATTAAAAAATATTCTTCTGATGATTTGAGATTTAATAGAAGTAACTATTTCAATAGCTGCCATTTATAAATGTTTTATTTTTTTCTGTAATTTAATATTCCTTTTAGTTTTAAAAAGTATAAATATTTTTATTAAAAACACTTTATAAGTATCATAATAAAAATACTTATATAAATATTTAAATTTGGCAGGAGATAGAATAGTAATTAAAAATTATTCTTCTGATGATTTGAGATTTAATAGAAGTAACTGTTTCAATAGCTGCCAATTTAAATATATTTAATTAATTTTTTTTCTCATTATTATCATAAAAATTAAAATGAATAAAAAATAAATTATATATTAAGATTACACAATTTCTTTTTATTTATTTTAAATTCTTAAAATAACAATGAATATAATGAAATAAGAATATTTTATTTAAATCATTATTGTATAAATTATTAAAATATTCTTATTTTGAATAAAAACTAGATAGTTTTAAAAAATCCATCATATATTTGATTTTAAAAAAATGGTTGCTGCAACTATCTAAAAATAAAAATCCAAAAAGTTTATTATTATTATTTTTAACCACAAGTATTGGATTACTTATTATTACTATATAAATATCTTATTATTAATATTTTGTTAATATTAATAAATAAAATACTTATAAAATTCATAAATGGCAGGAGATAGAATAGTAATTAAAAATTATTCTTCTGATGATTTGAGATTTAATAGAAGTAACTATTTCAATAGCTGCCATTTATAAATGTTTTGTTTTTTTCTGTAATTTAATATTCCTTTTAGTTTTAAAAAGTATAAATATTTTTATTAAAAACACTTTATAAGTATCATAATAAAAATACTTATATAAATATTTAAATTTGGCAGGAGATAGAATAGTAATTAAAATTATTCTGTTGATTCGAGAGTTAATAGAAGTAACTATTTCAATAGCTGCCAATTTAAATATGTTTAATTATTTTTTTTTCCCATTATTATCATAAAAATTAAAATGAATAAAAAATAAATTATATATTAAGATTATATAAATTATCTTGACAAACATTTTAAATTCCTACAATAACAATGAATCAGATGAAATAAGAATTTTTAATTATTATTATATAATTAATTAAAATATTCTTATTTTGAATAAAAACTAGATAGCTTTAAAAAATCTATTATATATTTGATTTTAAAAAATGGTTGCTGTAACTATCTAAAAATAAAAATTCAATAAAGTTTATTATTATTTTTAATTATGAGCATATAATAATTGATTATTAATATATATAAATATTTTATTATCAATATTTTGTTAATATTAATAAATAAAATACTTATAAATTTTATAAATGGCAGAAGATAGAATAGTAATTAAAAATTACACTGATAATTTAAGTATAACAGTAATAATTTAAAATTATTACTGCTATGATATTAGATTTAATAGAAGTAACCATTTCAATAGCTGCCATTTATAAATCATGCTTTCCAATTATTTATTCTTTTAGTTTAAAAAATATAAATATTTCTATTAATAATACTACATCATATGTATCAAAATAAAAATACTTATTTAAATATTTAAATTTGGCAGGAGATAGAATAGTAATTTAAAATTGTGCTGATTATTTAGATTTAATAGAAGTAACTATTTCAATAGCTGCCAATTTAAATATATTTAATTATTTTTTTTTTCATTATTACTATAAAAATTAAAATGAATAAAAAAAAAAATTTTAAACAAAGATTATATTTTCTTTTTATTCATTTTAAATTCCTATAATTACAATAAATAAAGTAGAATAAGAATTTTTAATTACATCATTATTGTATAATTAAATAAAATATTCTTATTTTGAATAAAAACTAGATAGTTTTAAAAAATCCAATTTATATTTGATTTCAAAAAAATGCTTGCTGTAACTATCTAAAAATAAAAATTCCAAAAAGTTTATTATTATTTTTAACCACAAGTATAGGATTACTTATTACTATTATATAAATATCTTATTATTAATATTTGTTAATATTAATATATAAAATACTTATATGTTTTATAAATGGCAGAAGATAGAATAGTAATTAAAAATTATACTGATAATTTAAGTATAACTGTAATAATTTAAAATTATTACTGTTATACTTAGAAGTAACTGTTTCAATAGAAGTAACTATTTCAATAGCTGCCATTTATAAATTATTTAATTTTTTTTATTTCAAATTTTATTGCTAAATGTGAAATTAAATCGTACTTCTTAATTTATTATTATTTTTAATTTAAAAAATATAAATATAAATATTTTTATTAATAACACTATATCATAAGTATCAAAATAAAAATACTTATATAAATATTTAAATTTGGCAGGAGATAGAATAGTAATTTAAAATTATTCTGTTGATTCTAGAGTTAATAGAAGTAACTATTTCAATAGCTACCAATTTAAATATATTTATTTTTTTTTTTATATTATTATGATAAAAATTTAAATAAATAAAAAATAAATTATATATTAAAATTATTTATATTTATAATTATTTTAGATTCTTATAATAATAATGAATAAAATGGAATAAGAATTTTTAATTACATTATCATTGTATAATTAATTAAAATATTCTTATTTTGAATAAAAACTAGATAGTTTTAAAAAATCCATTATTTATTTGATTTTAAAAAAATGGTTGCTGTAACTATCTAAAAATAAACATTCAATAAAGTTTCTTATTATTTTTAATTATGAGCATATAATAATTATTTATTAATATATATAAATATTTTATTATCAATATTTTGTTAATATTAATAAATAAAATACTTATAAATTTTATAAATGGCAGAAGATAGAATAGTAATTAAAAATTACACTGATAATTTAAGTATAACAGTAATAATTTAAAATTATTACTGCTATGATATTAGATTTAATAGAAGTAACTATTTCATTAGCTGCCATTTATAAATGTTTTAATTTTTTTTTATTTTAAATTTATTGCTAAATGTTAAATTAAATTATACTTCATAATTTAATACTCCTTTTGGTTTTAATGCGAAAAATGAAAATTGAAACCCAAAGTTTAGAGAAAATATAATATAATAACTTTTTTTCATTTTTGATCCTTTAATAAGATTTTCTCCTTTATCTTCCTTTTTCATTATTCTTCTAAAGTCGTTTTTTTTATGTTATCTTTTTTGTACTTTTTCCTTTGTTGAAGTAGCGATTTTAATTTCGGTCCATGGAATTCACTTCCATTTGTAAGAAGTATTTAATATTTACTATAAAAGTATTTATAATATGAGAATAAATATTCTGAAGAAATAAAAATTTTTTTATGAAAAATTTTTTGCCCTTTTATACTTTTTTTCTTATTAAAATTTTACTAAAAAAAGTATTGGATCAGTCAAAAAAAAAATTTAATTTGTGGTTAATTTTCATAAATTTTTATTCCTTCCAATTTTCATATTAAAAAAAGTTTTAAAAAAAATTTTTTTTAAATAATTAGAAATTAAAATTTTGACTAATGTAAATATTATACATAATTTAATAATAATTATTTTTTTAAAAATAATAAAATTCTAATATTTAAAATATGTGTATTTTTTTTATCTTTTTTTCACGCTTTTTTTTTTCAAAATATTATATATTATTAATATATATTATAAAAATTTAAAAAATAATATAATAAAGTAATAAATATTTTATATTAATAAATAAATGTTAAATATATAACATTAAAAAAGTGAAAAAAAAAAAAAAAAAAAAAAAAAAAACTTTCTTTATTAAAAAGAGAAAAAATTATCATTGATTTTTCTAATATTTATTTATTAATTTATTATTTTTATTTTTTATAATAAAATCATTAAATTTATATGAAAATTAATATAAACATATAAATAATCAAAAAATATATAAATTAATTTATGGTTAATGTCTTTAATATTTTGTTCAATTTATAAAACTCCAGTAAAAATTAATATTAATAAAAATAATGGTTAATGAAAATAATAATGTAAAGTATTAATTATTGATTTTAATAATTCATATAATTATTATAATATATATATAGATTTATATTATTCATCAAATAGAAATAATGTTTAATGAAAGTAATAATGTATTGAATAATAATTATTATTAATAAAATAATACTAGTATTTATATATTTTTATTATTTAAAATTTAAATGGTATTTATGTTATATTATATATTAATCTTATTTTATATTTTTATTTTTATTTTTATTTTTTTTTTTTTTTTTTTTTATTTTAATACAAATTTGATTAATTATTATAACAATAATTAATACTCGAGAAATTGTATAATAAATATAAAAACATTTCATACATAAAATTGTTAAGGTTTATAATACTATATATAATATTTTTTTTCAGCCTCGATTTTATATTATTAAATAAATTTTAAATATTTTATACTTCAGAAAAAAATATTTTTCAATGTAGAAATTTTTTTTTTTTTTTTTTTTTTTTTTTTTTTAGACCAGGAAGGGAATACGGTGCATAGATAATTATATTATTATGTATTACATTATAAAAAAAAAATACATTATATACTTTAAGATAAAAATAAAATTTATGTGAAAGATTAAGTAAAATAAAAATTAAAAAAAAAAAAAAAATTTAATTAATCATAGAAAATCCAATATAATAAAGAATAAAAATAAATTTAAAAAAATTTCTGTGTGATGTATATTATTTGTAAAAACATATTTACTATTAAAATTTAAATAATAAATCAAAGAAGTAACCTCTTTAAAACTAAGTGATAGTGATATTGTGACATATAAAAATAAAGTGTTCAGATGATATCATTAGATTTATGTGGATAAAACATAAATAATAATTAAATGTATTACACAAAGTTATAAATAAATTAATAAATAAATTAATAAATAAATAAATAATTTTAATAAATAATTTTAATAAATAATGTAAAATTAGGGTTAAAGTTTTTTTTTTAAATATTCCTTTTATATTTATTTTAAAATAAAATAATACAATAAAAAAAATATTATTGAATTCAATAAAGAGTAGTATGAAGTATTTAAAATAAAATATATATATATATTTAAAAAAAAAATGACTTAATTGTACCACATAATTCAACAATATCATTTCTAAGTCTTCCATTCTTTTATTAATAACAAACTTTGTTACATCAGGAGATAGTTGTTTATTAATATTTCTTGTTATTTGAGATTTAGCTGTTCCATATTAAGGACATATAAATCCAACTTCTTGTGAAACTTCATTAAATATACGTTTAGGTTTTTTACCTAAAGAATTTGAACTTTTTCTAACTTCATCTTTAATTTTATATTTTGAAATTGATATAGATGCATCAAATTCTTTTTCAAGATGATTATGTAATCTTTTATATTTTAAAATTTCCTTCTTATTGTTTTAAATAATGAAAGATTTAATATTTATTTAAAGTTTTATATTCAGTACATCTATATACTTAGGAATTATCTCTTTTTCTTTAGATAAAAAATTAAATTTATATTTTTTGTTAAAAATAATTTGTTTTTTTGCTCAATTAGTTTCACTTATTTCAGTATATATATTTTATTCCATTTATAATAAAATATTAAATATTTAAATAAATATTTTTAATTATATATGTTTTGGATAAAAATCTTTTAAATAAATATTTTGTTTTATAATTTTTAAAGAAAAAAGTTTTTCTTTATTATTTGTTATTAATATAAAGTTATTTATTATTTACTTTATTTATAATAAATAAATTAGTTTTAATAATAATATATATATATATTTTTAATTATAAGTGCTTTTAAGAAAATGTTTTATTTTTTATGTATTAGATTTTTTTTTTTTCTTATAGCCGCAAATAAAGCGAACTTTAATCTTTATTTATTTATTCAATTATTAATTACATGAATATTTTTTACATTACAAAAAAAAAACATGGAATTAATAGAAAAAAATAAATATTATTTATCCAATTAGAACATAATAATATTTAAAATAATAATGTGAAATAAAAAGTAATATTCAAAATTAAAGTGTATAATTAAATTCAGAAAAAAGTTCATATGCAACTAACCTCATTTCCTTATGGATTAGGGTTTGAATTGACTATCTGAAAGAAATTTTGGTCTTCTCCTTTAGAGGCATTGGTCCTGCTAGCCTTTCTAATTGCATTTTCAGCTTTCACGCTCCTGATTAGTTTGAGCTTATATTTTTCGAATAGTAACCTTTGTTGAATACTAGCCCAAGGCATAATTTTATACACTAAAAATAAATGTGTTCTAGCAATTGTGCATTTCGCAATGTGGCTTAAAATTTTTTAATTAATTGCCACATTATATAATTTGTTTAACTAATAAATAATTAATAAAAATATTAAATAGATTATCAATGTTTTATATAGTTATTCTCTAATATTAATATTAATAATAAATATAACTTTATTTAATTTATAATAATAATAATAAAATTACATGATTTAAATGAAAAATAAAATACATGAAATGAAATATTATAAATTATATAATTATTAAAGTGTGTTAAAATTAATAGTTTTTAACTTTTCCCATTCATTGATAATAATATAGAGTCCATTATATTATTATTATTATTTTTTTTTTAACGGCAGCAAACTTGTTTCACCTTTATTAATTAAATATTTGAAAAAAAAATACATGTAATAAAAAGAAAAAAAAGATAAAAAAATTAACAAAAAAAAAAAAAAAAAAAAAAACGCAAAATAAAATAAAATAATGGTATAATATATTCTAGTTTCATTTAATTAATATCTGTAAGACTTCACAAGGGCATTATCATACTGTAGTATAATAATTATTTTTGACTTCACAATGTTAATCATCATTTTAAGATACAAAATTATGATCTTCATTGGTTGCGCTAGCCCTGCTTATTACTAACACTACTAAAAATACTCTTACTAATAATTATTTAAAATTTTAAATAATAATAAATTTTGTATTAAAATTTATATTAAATAAACTTTTCATTTAAAAATTTTTTGTATAATATTGAACATTAATAGTTGGATTTATCTAAAACATAATTTTAAAAAAAGGGAATTTATAAATAAAATATTCTATTATTAAGTTTTCATAAATAAAGTACTATATTATTAATTAAGTTTCATAATCATTCAAATGAGTCATTATTAAAAGAACTATTATTATATATAAGAAAATACTTCTATACATAAAACAATTACTATAATTTTTATTTCATATACTATTCAATACTTTTTATTTTATTCAATTTTTTTTATGATTAAAAAAAAAATTAAATAAAAATGAAAATTTTTTATTCAATACCATTTAATGCTAATAAATATTTAAAGCATTAAATAGCAATCAATCAAATATAAAAATATATTCATTAAAAAAAAAAAAAAATTAATAATTCTTTATAATTTTTTATTTTATAATATAATATAATTTTTATAATTTTTTTATTTTATTATATAGAATATTAATATTTATTATATAAATATTAATAGTATTTTAAAATATTCTCTTTGAATTAGTTAAGATGTAATAGAAGTTAACTATTTCAATAACTGACATTTATAAATCATACATCATAATTTAATATTCCTTTTAGTTTTAAAAAGTATAAATATTTATATTAAAAACACTTTATAAGTATCATAATAAAAATACTTATATAAATATTTAAATTTGGCAGGAGATAGAATAGTAATTTAAAATAATTCTGATGATTTGAGATTTAATAGAAGTAACTATTTCAATAGCTGCCAATTTAAATATGTTTAATTAATTTTTTTTCATTATTATCATAAAAATTAAAATGAATAAAAAATAAATTATATATTAAGATTATACAAATTCTTTTTATTTATTTTAAATTCTTAAAATAACAATGAATATAATGAAATAAGAATATTTTATTTAAATTATTATCGTATAAATTATTAAAATATTCTTATTTTGAATAAGAATTAGATAGCTTTAAAAAAACCATCATTTATTTGATTTTAATAAAATAATTTGCTGTAACTATCTAAAAATAAAAATTCCAAAAAACTTATTATTTTTAACCACAATTATTGGATTACTTATTATTACTATATAAATATTTTATTATTAATATTTTGTTAATATTAATAAATAAAATACTTATAAATTCATAAATGGCAGGAGATAGAATAGTAATTAAAAAATATTCTTCTGATGATTTGAGATTTAATAGAAGTAACTATTTCAATAGCTGCCATTTATAAATGTTTTATTTTTTTTTTCTGTAATTTAATATTCCTTTTAGTTTTAAAAAGTATAAATATTTTTATTAAAAACACTTTATAAGTAT
Source organism: Neocallimastix lanati (nom. inval.) (assembly GCA_016946835.1). NCBI lineage: Eukaryota > Fungi > Neocallimastigomycota > Neocallimastigomycetes > Neocallimastigales > Neocallimastigaceae > Neocallimastix > Neocallimastix lanati (nom. inval.). The sequence continues at coordinate 810,002 of JACVTC010000036.1, forward strand.
CATAATAAAAATACTTATATAAATATTTAAATTTGGCAGGAGATAGAATAGTAATTTAAAATAATTCTGTTGATTCGAGAGTTAATAGAAGTAACTATTTCAATAGCTGCCAATTTAAATATGTTTAATTAATTTTTTCCCATTATTATCATAAAAATTAAAATGAATAAAAAATAAATTATATATTAATATTATATAAATTATCTTGACAAACATTTTAAATTCTTAAAATAATAATGAATAAAATGAAATAAGAATCTTTTAATTGCATTATTATTGTATAAATTATTAAAATATTCTTATTTTGAATAACAACTAGATAGTTTTAAAAAATCCATCATATATTTGATTTTAAAAAATGATTGCTGTAACTATCTAAAAATATATATTCCATAAATTTTCTCATTATTTTTATTATAATTAAACAAATAATAATTAATTATTAGATATATATAAATATTTTATTATCAATATTTGTTAATATTAATAAATAAAATACTTATAAATTCATAAATGGCAGGAGATAGAATAGTAATTAAAAAATATTCTTCTGATGATTTGAGATTTAATAGAAGTAACTATTTCAATAGCTGCCATTTATAAATGTTTTATTTTTTTTTGTAATTTAATATTCCTTCTAGTTTTAAAAATTAAATATTTTTATTAAAAACACTTTATAAGTATCATAATAAAAATACTTATATAAATATTTAAATTTGGCAGGAGATAGAATAGTAATTTAAAATAATTCTGATGATTTGAGATTTAATAGAAGTAACTATTTCAATAGCTGCCAATTTAAATATGTTTAATTAATTTTTTCCCATTATTATCATAAAAATTAAAATGAATAAAAAATAAATTATATATTAATATTATATAAATTATCTTGACAAACATTTTAAATTCTTAAAATAATAATGAATATAATGAAATAAGAATCTTTTAATTGCATTACTATTGTATAAATTATTAAAATATTCTTATTTTGAATAAAAACTAGATAGTTTTAAAAAATCCATCATTTATTTGATTTTAATAAAATAATTTGCCGTAACTATCTAAAAATAAAAATTCCAAAAAAGCTTATTATTTTTAACCACAATTATTAGATTACTTATTATTACTATATAAATATCTTATTATTAATATTTTGCTAATATTAATAAATAAAATACTTATAAATTCATAAATGGCAGGAGATAGAATAGTAATTAAAAAATATTCTTCTGATGATTTGAGATTTAATAGAAGTAACTATTTCAATAGCTGCCATTTATAAATGTTTTATTTTTTTTTTTTCTGTAATTTAATATTCCTTTTAGTTTTTAAAAGTATAAATATTTTTATTAAAAACACTTTATAAGTATCATAATAAAAATACTTATATAAATATTTAAATTTGGCAGGAGATAGAATAGTAATTTAAAATTATTCTGTTTATTCGAGAGTTAATAGAAGTAACTATTTCAATAGCTGCCAATTTAAATATATATAATTATTTTTTTTTTCTTTATTACTATAAAAATTAAAATGTATAAAAAATAAATTATATATTAAGATTATATAAATTATTTTGACAAACATTTTAAATTCTTATAATAATAATAATGAATAAAATGAAATAAGAATCTTTTAATTATATTGTTATTGCATAATTAATTAAAATAATCTTATTTATAATAAAAACTGGATAGTTTTAAAAAATCCATTATATATTTGATTTTTAAAAAATGGTTGCTGTAACTATCTAAAAATATATTTTATAAATAATTTTTCATAATGATAAAACAAATTATTTAAATTAATGAAAATCAATAATAATAGGTGCAACTTTTTAAATTAAACCGTTTATCATTAATACTTTATTGAGATTCCTTATAATAATTCGTAGAGTAGCTGTGACCATCTTTTTCCAGATAAATTAAATTTGAGATTTATCTTCATTTTGTTTTTGTTCTTATTTAAAAATCAGTCAAAAATATATTATTGTTAATATATTTTTATTATTGAACTAAAAAATGAAGATTGAAATTCAAAGTTTAGAGAAAATACAATATCATAACTTTTATTCATCTTTGATCATATCTTTTTCCTTTTCTTCTTTTTTCATTATTTTTCTAAAGTTATGTTTTCTTTTTTTTTATTTGTATTTTTTCATTTGTTGAAGTAGTGATTTTATTTTCGGTCCATGTAATTCACTTCGATTTGTAAAAAGTATTTAATGTTTACTATAAAAGTATTTAAAATATGAGAATAAATTTTCTGATGAAAAAAATTTTTTTTTGAAAATTTTTTTGCTCTTTTATACTTTTTTTTTCATATTAAAATTATAATTAAATTTCAATAAAAAAAAAAAGGTATTGTGGATCATTTAAAAAATATATTCTAAAAATTTAATTTGTGGTTAATTTCCTTTCAATTTTTATATTAAAAAAAGTTTAAAAAAATTTTTTTTTTTAAAATGATTAATTATTAAAATTTTAGTTAATAAAAATATTAATGTATTTAATAATAAATATTTTATATAAAAAAAAGTATTAATATTTATATATTATTTAATATTTATGCTTTAAACTATATATATATATATATATTTTTTTCTCTCTTTTTTTCTTTTTCAAAATATGATATAATATTAAAATATATTATAAAAAATAAAAGAATAAAGTAATAAATATATTATGTTAATAAATGTTAAATATATAGCATTAAAAAAAAAAAATTTTTTTTTATTAAGAGAAAAAATTTTGATTTTTCTAATACTTGTTATTTATTAATTTTGTTTTTATAATGAATGCATTAATAATATAATTAATCAAAAAATATATAAATTAATTTATGGTTAATGTCTTTAATATTTTGTTCAATCAAAAAAATTCCTGTAAAAATTAATATTAATAGAAATAATGGTTAATGAAAATAATAATGTAAAATATTAATAATATAATATATATATTGATTCAACAATTCATAAAATTATTATGAGTGTGTGTCATTTTTTTTATTTTATATTTTATATTTTATATTTTATATTTTTATTTTATATTTTTTTTTATTTTTTTTATTTTTTATTTTATATTTTTTATTTTTATTTTTTATTTTTTATATTTTTTATATTTTTTTTTATTTTTTATTTTATATTTTTTATTTTTTATTTTTATTTTTTATTTTATATATATATATATATATATTTTTTATTTTTTATTTTTATTTTATATTTTATATTTTATATTTTATATTTTTTTTATATTTTATACTTTATATTTTTTTTTATTATTTTATATTTTTATATTTTATACTTTATATTTTTTTTTTTTTATTTTATATTTTTATATTTTATATTTTATATTTTATATTTTATATTTTATATTTTATATTTTATATTTTATATTTTATATTTTTTATTTTTTTTTTTATTTTTTATTTTTTATTTTATATTTTTTATTTTATATTTTATAATTCTTTTTTTTTTTTTATTTTTTTATTATTTATTTATTTATTTATTTTATTATTTATTTATCTATTTATTAAAATTTTGCGAAATGAAACTTTCCGAAATGAAATTTTGCGAAATGCTCCTCCCCCTATTGAATAATAATTATTATTAATAAAATAATACTAGTATTTATATATTTTTATTATTTAAAAATTAAATGATATATATGTTATGTTATATATTGATCTTAATTTATATTTTTTTTTTATTTTTATTTTATTTTTTATATCTAAATTTAATGAATTATAAAATCAATAATTAATACTTAATAAATTATATATGTAAAAGATTAAGTAAAATAAATAATAATTTAAATCATAGAAAATTAAATGTAATAAAGAATAAAAAATGATTCAAAAGTTAAAAAAATTTCGGTGAGATGTATTCTATTAGTACTAACATGGTTACTATTAAAACTTAAAATAATAAAACAAAGAAGTGACTTCATTAAAGCAGATAGTGTGGTGTCCACTAAACTCTTCACTGAAAATAAAGATTCTCATTAGAGTTTTTTATTAATAATAGTTTTTATATGACTAATATATTTTATGTTTTATAAAATCAAAACATTATATTGTGAACATATAAAAATAAAGTGTTCAGATGACATTATTAGATTTATGTGGATAAAACATAAATAATAATTACATGATATTGCAAAGTATCATTTCGGAAAAGGTGGCTTTTTAAATATTTATAAATAAATTAATAAATAAACATTTTTAATAAATACTTATAAAAACTTTTAATAAATAATGTCAAATTAGGGTTAAAGTTTTTTTTTTTTTTTTTTTTTATAATTATTATTTTTATATTTATTTTTTAAAAAAAATAATAATAATAAAATAAAATAAAATATTCTCGAAATCAATTAAGGGTAGTATAAAGTATTTAAAATTAAAATATATATTAAAAAATAAAAATGACTTATATATCTTAAAAATATGAAAAAAAAATTTTTCTTCTAAAAAAAAAAATATTCTTTATATTAATAAAAATTAAATTTAAAAGTTTTGTACATCTTTGAAATAAATATACAAATAAAATATTTTTTAAAAATAAATATCATTTAAAATAAAGTATTATTTAAAAATTTAAAATATTTTTGATATTTTCATTATTTAAAAAAAAATTTTTCTTTAAATCAATAAAAAGTATTTAAAAAAAAAAAATTTAAAAATTAAAATGGCTTATATATTTTTATTATATATTTTAATAGAAAATTTTTTATTTATAATATAAAAGTTGTTAATAAAAATATAAAAATAATAAAAATAATAATAAAAAAATAATTATTTAGAAATATTTAGTAATAATGTTTTTTGTAATATTTGTTTTTTTTTTTTTTTAAATTAAAATTTTTCCCTCTGGGTTTTTTGCGTGAAAGGTTAGGGGTTAAACGATACTCAGGTAGGTAGGTATGTTTTCTATATTTCTAACACTATAAGAATCCCATTGCGTAAGCCTTGTCTGAGAGGATTTACTGTGTCCAGCTCCTCTGGGATGGCAAGGACGCCACCTATAGTTGGCTCTGCTTTCTCTCGAGGATCGCGTAGGGTGCTCCTATATGGAGTTTCTTTGCTTATGGGGAGTTGAGAGCGCCGACGCAGTTAATCATACACCCATATTACTATATGGGGAAGACCAAAGTCTTCAGTCTATAAAAAAAAAAAAAAAAAAAAAATTTTTAAATAAAAATTTTAAAAAAAATATTAAAATTTTAATATCAACAAATTGAATGAATTGTTGCCAAAATTTTTCAAATTTAGGACATAAAAAAATCCATTGTGTAAAAACTAGTTATGCTGTTACTTTCGCCACATCAAGGACATCCTATTGGGTAATCTTCTGATACCAAATTACCTTTTATTATAAGGTTTTAACATCAATTTTGAATTTATATTTAATTCGTTCAATCCAAAAAAAAAAAAAAAAAAAAAAAAAAAAAAAAAAAAAAAAATCCAAGAGAAAATTGTGAATATATCATTTCATAAATAATTTTTTTTTTTTTTTTTTTTTTTTTACAGCCCCAGTTATTGCGAACTTTAAGCTTCATTTAATCATTTATTAATTAATTACATGAATTTATATATATATATAAAACACACAATTAATAATATAAATGAAAAGAAATATTCAAAAATAAAGTGTATAAATAAATTCAAAAAAAAAAAAATTTTCATATGCAAAGAAATCTCACCTCCAAGATTATAAGATTTCTATTTAAAAAGAAATTCTTATTCCGGATTAGGGTTTGAATTGACTATCTAAAAAGAAATTATGTTTTTCTCCTTCTTACTAAATATTTCTAAATAATTATTTTATTATTATTATTATTATTATTATTATTATTATTATTTTATTTTTATTAACAACTTTTATATTATAAACCAAAAATTTTCTATTGGCATTGGGCCCTGCTAGCCTGTCTTACTGTTTTACTGTATTTTCAGTATTGACGCTCCTAGTTTGTTTGTGCTTATACCGTCAGGAATAGTAACCCTTGTCGATTACTAGCCCTTGGCATAATTTCATGTAAAAAGAGCTGCAGATCGCACCAAGAATGATATTTTTAGAATAATCACCATAAACGATTTGATTATGAAATAAATTATTCCATTCCTTTTTATGATTTAAATCAATAGTATCTGTATCTCTTCTACCAAGATGAAAGCTATATAATGGTACGTCACATATATATTTACACACTCATTATTCAGAAAATTACACATAAATAAATACATAAAATGAAATATTTTATATTATATAATTATATTAGTGAGTTAGAAGCAATAGTTTTTTTTATCGATTATAACACCGTGTCCATTATTACCAGTAATAATTTCAAGTATTAGTGTTAACAACCGAATCTGTATCTGATCTTTCACCAGGAGGTGAAAATCTACGCCTTATCATTAATAACATTATTAAAATTATATATATTATTAGTATCGATCAAACTTTTTTTTTTTAAATAAATTATTTAAAACTTTTTTTTATTAACCAATAAATAGAAAAACATATACATATATATATGTGTATAAGATTAAAGAAAATACTATTTTTTCTTTATTAATACATTTATTTATTTTTTTATTTATTTATTTATAGAAATGACAACTTTTTTTTTTTTTTTTTTTTTTTTTTTTTTTTTTTTGATTATATTAATTATATAATATTATAAATATAAAAAATATATTAAATAATGTATATATTTATCAAAAAAAAAAAAAAAAAAAAAAAAAAATAATAATAATAATAATAATAATAATAATAATAATAATAATAAAATAAAATAGAATTACTTGTTAATAATAATAACAATAATTTATAAACATATATCATATTATTGAATATATGATTATATAATATTACTATTTCAATTATTTAATTATTTTTTATTTTCCTCTTTCTAATAAATTATATATGATAAAACCTAATATATATTTAAGACAATTCATAAATTTAATTGAATTAAATTTAAATTTAAAAGAGGAAAACTAATTTTATTAGAATTATTAATTATGTTTAGTATAATAATAATTATCACAATTAATTAATTAATGATTCTAAGTAAAATTTAAAAAATATTTATTGAGGTTGTAAAATGAATATTAAAATATTTTTAATATTATATAAAAATAAAACAAATAATTAACAATTATCAATTAATTTATATTAGGGTAATACTGTTAAAAATGAGAGTATTGTTTACGAATTATTAATTTTCATTTAAAAAAAATAACAGAAAAAAAAAAAAAAAAAAAGATAACATTTTTAATTAAAAACTGAAAACATGTTTTGTAATATGTATTTTGAATTTAAAATCAACAATTTAAAATGTTATATATAATAGGGTTAAAGGCAACTTTTCTTTTTAGATTTATATATAATTATTATTGTCAATAAATATAGTATTATTATATGAAGATTGCGACGAAAGCGAATATTAATAATTAATAATAAGAAATTTTAAAACTTTGATTTAAAATATATAATAAAATAATTGTTATTTTTTTTTTTTTTTTATAATAGTATTCAAATATTATTAGTTGTCATTTTGATAATATTTTCAAATATTTATATTGTTTATGATAATAAAATTCATCGATATGAGAAAAAAATTAATCATCAGTTCTTTTTAAAATGATAGATTGTATTGAGAAACCATATTTCCAATAACATTTTTTATTAACAATTTGAATTTTAACTTTAGTGTATAATTGTGGATTATTCACTTTAATCTTAAAACAAGTTAATGGTTGCCATCCAATACCTTTTAAATTATCATAATATACCTTACTTAATGAATATTTATATTGTTCTTCAGCCCCTTCAAATCTTGCAATAAAATCAAGTCCAACTAAACCACCAGAAACATTTTCTATCTTTACAACGCATTTAACAATATAATTACCATTGGTTACATATTTAAATTCACCATTAACCTAATTTTTTATTATATTTTATATTTATTAATAAGTATATATATATATATATTTTTAGTTTTATATATATATATTTACTTAAATCTTAAGTAGATAAAATTTCAACTTACATCAAACCAACAGACATCAGTTAATACAGCACCATCACCTTCTAATTTCCAATTCTTACCCATTTCTGCAATTGATAAATTTTTGGCATATAAAGTATTTGTATCTAAACAATAATATATATTTGAATATATATATATATTAATACTTTAATTTATAATTCATTATTACTTTTTTATAAATATAATAGTATTATTTACCAAAATATCTATAGATATCATATAAATCAACTGGATTATCAATAGCATTAAATTCCTAAAAATAATATAAAATATTTAAGGATTACTAAATTATCTATCATATATAAAAATAAAATAAAATAAACATATATTAAATAATTATTAAATATGTACAAAGGTATTTTTTTTTTCTTCTTACCTCCAAATAATCTCTTTTTAAAAAATTATACCAAATAGAAGAGCTATTAATATTAGAATATAACTTCTTACAAGTCTATTAAATAATATATGTTATTAATAAATATAAAATGTATTAAAAAATATTTAATAAATAAAATAATACTATTAATATTTATAAATATTTAAAAATTTTATTGGATAAATTTTAATTTAAATTTTTACCATAGAAAAATTTATAAAATCTTTAACAGTTAAATATTTAGAAATTTTAATAACCACATCTGATGGAATTTTTGAAATATCTATATATATATATATATTCATATTTTTATATATATATTTAATAGATTAAAATTATATATTAATATTAAATTATTATATATTTATTTTTAATATTATAATTTTTTAAATTTATATTAAATTAATATTAATTCATATTATTGATTATTTCATTAATATATTTCTAAAATTTTTAATTCATGTATATTATTATTTACATTCACTTTGAATTATCTCTTTCTTTTGCACGTTACTAGTTTGAGCTATAGTTTTGTCTTTTTTAATTAACTCATGAGCTGTTGTTTCAGTATTTTTTGTAGTTTTATTACTTGAGGTAGAAAAATCTGCAAATAAGTCTTTAATTTGACTTTGGCCTGTAGTTACAATATAATTTTTTAATAATAGGTCGATAACTTCTTCACTAAGAAGAGTTTGGGTAGATACGTTCATTTTCATTTTGATTATTTTTTTTTATTATAAAATTCTTATTTTAAAAGTACTAATTTCTATATTATAAAAATTAAAAATATGTTTATATTTTAAAGGATTTTAAAAAAAGGGGTTTTTTCTAGTAATTACTTTCTTCATATATTATTTCTGTATTTGATAATATATATATATTTAATTTTTATTAAAGGTATGTATTTTGTTATATTTCATATTACAATTAAATAAAGCATATACGATATCCGTTTTACTTTTTTTTTTTATGTTTCTTATTTTTTATTTTATTTTTATTTTATTTAATTTATAATATTGGGTTGATTTTATCTTTTCAATTTTTTTTTTTTAAATTAAAAAATAAAAAATATATTTTCCTAATATATTTCTAAATAATAAATATTCCCTTAAACAAAATATTTAATATTATAATTAGAAGAGAGTGTCTATTAGGTTTCTTATCATAAGTTATTTTAATAATAAAAACTTTTTAATTATCATATATATATTATTTATATTATTTATAATTCAATTTTTTGAATTTTAAATTATTATTAGGATATATTTATCAGTAAGATAATAATACTGAAAGGTTTAATTATCATGAATAAAAATATATAACTCTTATATATATTTTAATAAAATATTTTTTATAAAGGTTCGGTAGTTTATTTTTTATTTATTTATTTATTTTAATAAAAAAAAATAAAAATAAAAGAATAGGAATAAAAAAAATTAAATTAAAATATTTATTATAATAATAAAAATATAATATATATGATAAAAAAGAGGGGTAATATTAAACTAAATAAATTTTAAAATAGAAAACGTTTATTAAATAAAAAAAAAAGTTAAAACGAGAAAAAAAGTGAGAAATTATATAGATATTTATATTATTATCTAAAGAATGTTTTGTTTATTTAAAAAAAAAAAAAAAAAAAAAAAAAAAAAAAAAAAAGAAGAAAAATAATTAATAATATTAATTATGGTAATAATAATCAAGTGAACATTTTGTATTAATTATTTAATTATCTCTTTATATTTATTAAGATTTCCCTTTTAAATTATTATAATTTATATTATTTTTTATTATTTATTTATATATTTAGTTATATTATTCAGTACATACTATTTAATATTTATTATTTAATAATAGTTATAAATATTCAATAGTTTTATTTTTTTAATTATATTTCTATTATTATTATTTAATATAATTTATTATTTATTATTTATTATTTATTATTTCCTTATTTATTTATTAATTACTTTATTATTTTATTATACTAACTTATAAAAAAATTTTTTTTTTAATTTTAAAATTTACTATTAAAACTTTAATTTGCCTTTTATAGTTCATAATTTATTATATTATTCTAATATATAATTCATATATACACAATATACTTGAATATATCATGCTTTCTTCAATTTCTTCAATGGATTGTATTTTTAATTTATGTTTTATTTAGATTATTAGAATATATTAATTTTTTTTGGTCTAATACATTCCATATAAATTATTCAATTTTAATTTAAATAAAAATAAAAAATTTTTAACTATTTATTAATAAATTAATTTATATATTATAATTAGTATAAAATAATATATTTATACATTTAATGGATAGTATAAATTATTTATTTTTATATATAATAAAAGTAAATTTCTAATTTATAATCAATATACTTTTTTTCTTCATACATTAACCTTATTCAACTATTTTTATAATATATTAGATTATATTGATATTTATAATTTTATTTTATGGATAATATACGTATATTACATGTTTTATACATTATTTATATATTTGTTATATTATTGTTTATTTTCTATTTAAATATTGTCAAATTTTTTAATTTTCTAACCCTCTATCATGAAATATTAAATTAAAAATAAAATAAATAAACTAATATAATAATTAATTATCTCATAAAAACAAAAAGTAAGTTTATAAATCTGAAAAACTTTTATTTTAATATATTTAAATTCTCTAAATTTGATATATCAAGTATACTCTATAATATTATCATGGTTTTCTTATTTTATAGTATCAATAAGCATATAGCGTTTTTTACTATAATATATTCTTATTTATAAATGTGTTGCAATTAATATTATTGAATTTTTTTTTAAATTTATTCTAATTATAATAACAACATCAATAATAATAATAATAATATTATTATTATTATTATTATTACAGAATTATTTTATTATTTGTTTGTTTAATTGTTTATTATGAATAGAAGAAAATTTTCTAATAAAGAAGATTAAAGATAGTAAACTAATAGCTTGTCATTTATATTAGTATTTTAATTTACTTAAAATTTAATAACTAATAATAATTCTATTTGCCTTATGTACAACCATCTATTGTGGTGTAATATCTTCAAAAATATTCCATTTCTCCTATTCTAAAAATAGACACAATTATTTTTATTTATTTATTTATTTATTTATTTATTTTTTATTTATTTATTTTTTATTTATTTATTTTTTATTTATTATTTATTATTTATTATTTATTATTTATTATTTATTATTTATTATTTATTATTTATTATTTATTATTTATTATTTAATTATTATTATTATAATTTATTAAATTTTATTATAATTTATTCTATAATATTTTTTACTCTTCAGTTCAATTTATTATAAATTAAACTTTTAAATAAATATTAAACTAAATATAATAATAAAATAATATGACTTCACTTTTTTTTGCAAATTTAATTAATTAAAATTTTATACCAAACTCACTTTTATCTATTTTTAATATTTATATTTATAATATTTATAATATATTTATATTTATATTTATAATATATTTATTATTGCTATATATATTGTAATTTTTCCAGTTTTAATTCATTATATAAAATTATTATTGAGTAATAATTAAATAATGTATAGATATATAAAAATATATTAATCATTTATTAGTCAATAAGAATTATTTAAATATATTATAAACTTTTTTATTAACTATAAAAAAAATATAAAATTTAGTAAAAATTTTCCTTAATGAACTTAGCTGTTGCTTGTTACTGTTGTTTAATCTATAGCTTTAACCATAATACAATTATAAAAAATAAAAAAAAAAAAAAACTATTTACAATAGAAAACAAAGTAATTCTCAGTTTTATATTTAGAAAAAAAAAGCTTATTCATTTTTTATATTTTGAGAATATTCAATAAACCCAAAATAAATTTTTTTCATAGAACTTTATTTTTATTTTTATTTTTAAATTTTTAACATAAGTTTATATTTATGTAATATAATAATAAATTAATATTTGTATTATATTACAATATAATTTTATATATTGCATAATATTATATCAAATAAATATATGCATTTCAATATTATTCAGTAGACTAATAAGGATTTCCAATAAATAAATTATTTGTTGTTATTAATAATTATTTCATTATTCTTCTTATATACTATTTATTATTATTATTATTTATTATTATTTATTGTTTATTATTATTTATTATTTATTATTAATTATTTATTATTAATAATTATTTAATATTTAATATTTAATATTTATTATTAATAATTTAATAGTTATATTAAGGCTAAGACCAATTTGTATTTATAAATAACAACAAAGTTAAACACTTTTAATAATTGACAGAATCTTTCTATCAATTTATCTTTATATTAAAAAGATAATTTTTAAAAAAAAAAAAATACAAATTCAAAAAAAAATTTTATTTTTTTTTTAAATTAATTCAATAATTTTTAAAAATTCTTTGATATATGCAGAAGGAGCTCATGATGAAAATAGTATTAAGTGATGACTTAAAAATTATTGTGAAATTATAAACTAATTATTGAAAATAAGTATAAAAAGTATTCTTCTAAATCTTACTTGAAATAAACTATGGATTCACCACCAGTTTAATCTTTTTACCCAATAAAATAATATCAACTATATTTAATTTTTTATTTGCTTATATCCATTTCTTTTTATTTTTATAGATTAACAATGAATTATTAATTAGTATATGACATCATGTCATCAAAAAATAATTCAAACCATGACTTTACTCTTATATTTAATTATAGGTTTTAGGTTAAACTTGCATAAATAATATGATTACATGGGTTTTATTTATACTGGCTGATATATATAATTATATAATACAATATAAAATTGTACAAATAGTATAATAAATATATAAAATAATATAAATTTATATAATAAATATATGACATAATATATTTTACTAATATAATTGATATATCCAAAAAAAAAAAAAATTAAAAAAACTTTAATGAAAACTATAAAACTATTCCCATACTAATTAAACTTTTTTGCGAATAAAAATCTAAAATATTAATAATATATATATATAAATATGTGTTTTTTTTTTTTTTTTCATATTCTATAAATAATTATTTCAAAATTATTTAATTATTTATATAAAATGATCTTATATTTTATATAATAATATTATTATTTGTTTTTATTTATACAATAAATTATATTTAGTTTTTTTTTTTTTTTTTTTTTTTTTTTTTTTTTTTTTGTATATTTTATTTTTTTTTTCTTTGTTATTAATAATAATTGTCAGATAAAATAATTAACCAAAGAAAAAACAATATTAAGTATTATTGTTGATTTAATACGTAATTATTTAGTGAAAATTTTCAAATTATCTATATTATTCTTATAATTTGTAGTAAAACTTTCAACAGTTAAATTATTGATATTAAATATACAGTTGTATATATTTAATATTATGTATAACCTTTTAAAGATGAACTGCATATGCACATGAAATGAATTTGTCATTTAAAATCTTTATCTATTTTATATAATATATATTATAATTGAATATACAACGATATTAACTATAATTAACATTTTTAATATTTATTAATATAGAAATATATTAAATAGGATAGATCTTTTTTATTAATTTTTTTTTTAAATTTCCCCCCCAAAAAATAAATATAAAAAAATAAAAAAAAATAGAATGACCGTTTTTTTTTTTTTTTTATATTTATATATATTTAACAATAACTATAACAATAAAATATTAATAAAATAATAATAAATATATTTTAAATAAATGAAAAGATAGAAATACTATTTAATATTTATTATATATAAAATTGCCTTTGTGAAATGAACTGTTATATATTTATTTATTTTTTTTTTAAATAATATTAAATATAATCAATCGTAATTTTAACTATTATTTATTATTATTGTAATTATTCTTGTCCTTATTCTCATTATTATTATTATAAATAATCAAATAAAAGTTCTTTGTTAAATGAGGTATAATTTTACTGCCATAATCAATTCCAATATTAATAAAAAAAAATATTAAAATATTAATAATATACATAATATTAATAATATTAATAATATTTAATTTTTTAATTAACGGTGTAATTATAATGAAATGTTACTACATAAATGACCAATTCTAATATTAATTATTTATTATAATATACAATAAATTTAAATAAAATCAATATATAATAATATTAAATAAATATATAGATATATATATGTATATATTTTATTATTGTTAATTTATTCATTATTTAAGTTAAAATATTTTAATTATTTAAAATTAAAATATAAATAATATAAATATATATATTTAATGTTTTCTATTTATTTGAAATACATTTTTAATATTATAAGTCAAGAGGCACATGTTTGAGTAAATTATTTTTAAATATCAAAATATTAAAAGTTAAATTATATAAAAAAAATTTTTTTTTATATTTATTTTTTATTTTGTAAATTTTATATATTTAAATAAACTATATTTTAAAATAATATGCTATAATACAAATATTGATATTATAAGTATTTATAAATGATTATATATTAACATAAGATATCTATTCATAAAACAGTTTCTCTTTTATTTAATTACTTTTTATATGAACTTTATTTTGCATATAATTATGATTGATTATAATACAGAAAATATATTTAAAAAGTATTATTTTTTTTAAAAAATTACTCAATATATTTATTATTAACTCTTTTACTTTCACTTAATAAAACATCGTTACTATTGATATCCTATAATTATAGGAAAGAAATTACTATTAAAATTTATAATAAAACCAATTGTATTATATTAAAGTAAAATTTATTCAAATATACTTGAACTATAGATCATTTAACTTCAAGAAAAATAAAAAATAAATAATAAATAAAAATAATTTTAAAATAATGTGTACTATAGCAACTATATTATTTTTTTTTTAAAAAATAAAATAAAATAAAATAAAATAAAATAAAATAAAATAAAATAAAATAAAATAAAAAATAATAAAAAATAATAAAAAAATAATAAAAAATAAATTATATTTAATTTGTTAATAGTTTTTATATATATATAGACATTTAATATATTAAACATTACCCCTCAAAATAAATATTTTATTAAACAATAAAAAGAAAAAAATAATTAGAATAATTGAAAATTGTATATATTTTTATATATTTAAATGTAAATATCAGTTTAAATAACAATAATTAAAATAAATGTGAAAAATTAATAATAATTAAATTTTTTTTTTTTTTTTTTTTTTTTTTTTCAATTCATTTAAATTATTATACTATTTTTTTTATTAGATATTTATTTTTCATTTCTAATAATAATAATTATTCCTTTTAAAAAGAAATAATAATATTAATAATAATAATTAATCAAATGAACCGTCATGTTGCATGTAGTCATTTTTTTTATTTATATTAAATAAAAATCAAAAAAAAAAGTATATTTAAATTTAAATTAACAGTTCTCATCTGTTTATATATATATATATATAATTAATATAATAATTATTCAAAAAATTTTAGTATTATATTAATTATTGCTTCATAAAAATTTCTTATTATTTATAGAAACTATTATTATTTATTATTTATAAAAAATAAATATAATCTCAAAATTAATTTCATATACTATAATTTTTATTTTAAAGATTAGATTTTTATAGATACACATTTAATATATGCAACTTTTCCTATTATTTGTAATATTCAATTATAAAAAGACATTTATAATATTTATTTAATAATCAATGTTAATTTAATATTTTAATATTATTTATTTTTTTTATAATATTTAAATATTTACTTTAAAAAAATAAATACATCAAAATTAGTATATTATTTATTCATTATAATTTTCATTGTCGAAAATTCAACTTGGCGAAATGCCACTCTTAATAAATAATAAAAATAAGTTTTAAATTTAAAATAAAAATAATAATTTTATATAATTAAATATATATATATGTATATATATATATATTTTTTTTTTTTTTTTTTTTTTTTTTTTTGAACCATCCAATTTCCTTGGAAGATATTTTTTATTTAATATTAATAATTTAAATAGATATTAGTTATTTATTAA
Source organism: Neocallimastix lanati (nom. inval.) (assembly GCA_016946835.1). NCBI lineage: Eukaryota > Fungi > Neocallimastigomycota > Neocallimastigomycetes > Neocallimastigales > Neocallimastigaceae > Neocallimastix > Neocallimastix lanati (nom. inval.). The sequence goes on from JACVTC010000036.1 coordinate 826,556, forward strand.
TAAATAAAATAAATATTAAAAAATTCCTAATGTAATTTATCTATCTTTAATAAATTAAAAATTGTAATATAGATTAAGTTAACATTAATTATATACAAATATATATTTTATTTTAAATTAATTATTTCTTTAAATTATTATTTTTTACTAACATTAATTATTGTTGTGACTATAATTCTTATTTTTTTTAAATTATTTTGTTTTATTTTTATTTTTTTAAAAAAAAAATTAAAATTTATATCCGTATTAAATTTTAATTCAATATGGATAATCCATTGGTAATAAAAAGATTTATTTTTTATTAATTCTATTTATTTATTTATATTTAAAAAATGAATTATTGGATTAGAAGATTTTTATAGATCAAAATTATATATTATATTTTAATCATATATCATAATAGATAATGAAACCAAAGAATTGAATAATTGTTTATTTTTTAATTTAGAAACAACTCATTATCATTTATAAAAAAATTATTTACCTATAATCCTATTTATACCTATATATCTATTAATAATTGAATGGAATATTAATAAATTAATAAAAACTGTTGAAAGACAATTGATAAATAAAAAATTTTTAATGATGCATGATATATAGAAAAGTTATAGATGAATTAAAATTTTAAAATAAATAAATAAATAAATAAATAAATAAATAATAATAATAATAATAATAATAAAGAAATAATTTAAAATAACTAGAAATATTGAAAAAGATATATATTATTTTAAAAAATAAAATAAATCAAATCTTATTTTTTTTTTTTTTTTTTTTTTTTTTTTTTTATTCAGATTTTGAATAATAATATGAAAATTAAATTAAAAGATTTTTAATAAGATTTATTTAAACACGGAATCCATAGATAGATTGAAAAAAGTTCATATTTATTGTAATATTAGGTTGAATATCATCTCATACAAATAATAAATTTTTTTTGTTTTTAAATAAAAAAAAATTATATATACACATAGTTTAATGAATACATAAATTGATATATAAATAAATTTATAAATGAATTAATGAACAAACAAACAAACAAACAAACAAATAAATAAATAAATAAATAAATAAATAAATAAATAAATAAATAAATAAGTAAATAAATAAATAAATAAATAAGTAAATAAATAAATAAATAAAAAAGTAAATAAATAAAAAAGTAAATAAATAAATAAATATATAAAAAAGTAAATAAATAAAAAAGTAAATAAATAAAAAAGTAAATAAATAAATAAAATATAATTAAATGCCAAATTTAATTTAAAAATTATAAGATGATTGAATTATCATCAGTCAAGATCAATTAAAATTGAAGTTTAAATTAGAAATTATTATTTTTTTTTAAAAAAATTTAAAATAAAATTTATTAATATTATTATTATTATTATATTATTATTATTATTATATTATACAAATACTTTTTTTTTTTTTTTTTTTTAATTTTTTATTTTCATTTAATAAATAAATAAATAGTGATTATTAAAAAAGTAATAATAGTTAAATAAATTTATAGTTTTTACTTTATTTTTTTTTTTTATTATATTCATTTGCTTAAAATCAAATCTTAATTATTAAGAGTGATTAATTTTTAAAACTTTAGATTATCTGCTTTAAATATTGATGAATATGGGGAAGTTCAATTAATTTTTTTTTTTTTATGATGAAAAACTATGAGTAACTTAAGCCTAATCTGACCTTTTTTTAATAATCATTAACTTTAGTGATAAATATTCTGTCTTTAATTAATAATTACTAATAATTCTCATTAGATCTTCCATTTTTTTTTTTTTTTTGAATAAAACAAAATATAGGAAATATATTAAAAAAAAAAAAAAAAAAAAAAAAAAAAAAAAAAAAAAAAAACATTAGTATAATAATAATTATAAGAAAAAAAATATAATAATATTGACATAATCTTTTTTTAAAAGTAATATATATATATATATATTAAAGGAATATACTTAAATGGAGTTTATATTTTATTATTGAAGCTATATGCATCATTTAAGAAATATAATTAAATAATTATTACAGAATGCATTTACATAGATATAATATTTTCACTTTGTGTATGCAAATAAAAAATAGAAATATATGTACTTCATATAATATGTGTATCATACATCAACAATATTACATTATAATAATTAAATTAATTATATTATCTTTTTTATTATTATTATATATTTATAATTAAATAAAGTTATCTTTTATATTATTATATATAATAATATAATATAATAAGAAATAAAAAATAATAATTCAGATAATTATTATATATAAAATAATTAAATAATCATCGAAAATAAATGAAATAAAAATATTAATCAACAGAATATATATAATAAGAATAAGGGTAATAAATTTTTTAAATTTTATGAAATATTTTGATACAACTGATTATTATAAAGTTTTTATTATTTCACTACTCTTATATATATGTATATATATTGATGTGTAAAATCAAGATAGCTTCATTCTTATTTTGCTAGACATTGGCATTCTTTCCTTTTTCTACTAAATATTTTTTATTATCAAATCATTGAAATTAAAACAAGCATAGAAATATAGAATTCTAACCACTATTTTTATTTCCAGAGTTAACTTATAAGGATTAACCCTATTGACCTTATTTTCCCTCAATTTTCATGAAATAAAGATAAATAAGAAAGAGTGAAGCTGTTATTCACCTCCACGGAAAGGCTATAAATTTTTTTAAATTCTTTGATTTATTTTTAGTAATAATTAGTCAATAATCAGAATAAATAATAATAATAAATAATAATAATAAATAATAATAAATAATAATAAATAATAATAAATAATAATAAATAATAATAAATAATAATAAATAATAATAAATAATAAAAAATAATAATAAATAATAATAAATAATAATAAATAATAATAATAAATTAATAAATAACATAACGTTCAACCAATTTTTTAATATTGGCATTATTAAATTAAAATAAATAGTAATTATATTTAAATATTTATATAATATATATTTAAATATCGGAATTGGTTATTAATTATAAGTTTTTATTTGTTTTATAGTTAATATTGCTGAAATAAGATAAGATAATACAATGGTTCAAAAAAAAGTTAATCATTTTTTTTTAAGTGTGAAATATACTTAGATTAATGTTTCTAATGTTTGTATATTTAAATATTTATAAATATTTATATGTTACACAACTTATAAATTTTAGATTATTCTTTTTTTCTTTAATTTTTTTATATAATAGAATAATGGAAATTTCTTTTACATATTTAAATGGACATCAAATTATTGATTTTTTTAATAAAACTATTTTAAAAAGTATTTAAAAATTAAAAAAAAAAATAATAAATATTGATAAGTGTTCACTAGAAAAAAAAAGAAAAAAATTATTATTTTGAAAGATGAAAATATTTTTTTTAATGGAATATTTATGGGTTACATTAAATAATAAAAATAACTTTTTCATTTTTAATCCACTTATAATATTGGCATCTTAATTTATATCATGGAATATTTTTTCAACTCTATTTTATTTTTACTTTAAATTAAGATTTTAATAAATATTGATAATATTACAGATAAATATTACTACATTAGTTATGACGATTATTTACTATAAAATAATATATAATTGTTAATTTAACATTACTTTACATTAGATTAATATCATGGTAAATATTGTATATAAAATATATCAAAAATATTATTAATATTTTTTATTAATTTTGTTAAAAATTTATTAGGATTAGCTTTTTTATTCTCTTTATTTTCTCTAATGATTGTGATGATATTAAATAATATTTAAAAGATAAACCATTCTCCCAATATTTCATTGATTGTCATGTTAATAATAATAAAAAAGTGAATACCTTGTATGAATCGTTTTTTTCATAGAGTTTAAATTAATAATAATAATAATTATAAATTAATAGTTAAATACAATATATATTATTAAATAATAAATCATAATGAATTAAACTATTTTATTTTTATTCTCATCTTTATTTTTATTTTTATTAATGATATTTAATTAATAATATATATATATATATATATATATTTTTTTTTTTTTTAAAAAAAAAAATAAAATAAAATAAAAATTCATAATGTTGTTTCTACCTCAACTTATGAAGATATTAATAAATACATTTCTTATGAATCTATTGAAACTCAGTAAGAAAAATAATTAAATCATTATTAATAATTTATTATTATATTAAGAATTATATTTTAAATTTTATAAAAAATTTATGAAAATTTGGTTAATTTATTATTATATTATAATAATAAAATTTATTTTTCATGATAATTTTATAAATTATTTTTAATTATTTTTATTAAAATTTAATTATTTATTAATACAATCATACAATGAATATGAATAGGTTATTTTTAACTTTAACATATACATGTATAAGAACTTTCTACTTCGTTCATATTATTATTTTTATAATTATTATTGTTAAAAAATATAATATATTAATATATAGATATATATAACGATTTATTATATTACATAAAAGAACTTATAACCTTTGAATAATAGTAGTGGAAGGTAGTTATTTTATCTATATATTATATAAATTATTATTATTTTTATTTATAAAAATAAATGAAGTATTGAAATAACTTTTCTAAATTTATTTATAAAAATTTTCGTATATTATTCATATTATCATGATTTATTAAAGAAGATTTTGAATATGCCTTAAAATGGTAATAATTCTTTTATAATCTGCCTTTAACTATATATATAAAACCTATTAATTCTATTTTATTTTCATAAAAATATATTTAAACATAAATAAAATATTTTAAGTGATAATAAATAAAAGATATATTATTCCTAAATGTTTGATATATTTCAGTGTACTTATGTTCATTTTATTTGAATTAGTAGAATAGCTTTAATAATAATAATATATAGGATAAAGTATAATATTGCAGTTAAACAATTTTAAGATGATGTATGAAATATATTAATAGTTCTTCTGATAGTGAAATTATTTTTTCTTGATTGTATTATTGTAATTATTTATATTTATTATTATTGTAAAATATTGTATTTTAAATATATTATAATTATTATCTTAATATATACATATATAAAGTTTATTCAGTCCTTATTTACTTATTGAAAAAAAAAATAAATTTAAATTAATTTAATAGTACACTTCATAACTGCAGTTAAAATAATAAATTTTATTAAAATTTAAGATGAAATTAGAAAAAAAAGTTCAATTCCTTTGGGTATAAAACCTAAACGTATATATAATGAGGTTTCACAAGAAACATGATTTATATGTCCTGAATATAATGCAATTAAATCATAAATGACAAGAAATATAAATAAATAACTACCTCCAGATGTAACAATATTTGATGAAATTCCTGATAAAACAAAATATTATTAAACAGTAAGAAATGAAAATTTTATGATTTTCAAAATCCCTAATTTAATAGTCTTCCAATCCCCATTCCAAGCAAAAATTATTTATGAAATATACTGAAGATAAATTTGAAGATGGTACTTTTACTATTGGAAATAAATTTAGTTATCAAGTGTTCATTACTAGAACCTATGTTAAAGATTTGAATATTTTTATATTACTTCTTTTTAGATATTTAAAAAATAAAGAACAAGCCAATTATGAGATGGAATTTGAATAAATAAAAAAATAAAAAAAAAAAAAAAAAGATAATAAATATAGCAATAATAATATAATTACTCCAAAAAATTTTCATTGTATTTTCAAAAAAGACATATCCAATGAAGTAGAAAAAATTTTCCTAAAATAATTGTGAATGCAACAAAGGAAAATTATAATAAATAAATTAGTTCTAAAATAAAATAAAGATAAATTATTATAAATAATTTAGTTCTTAAATAATAATAATAATAAATTAAATTATATAGATATTTATTAATAATGATCAACTATTTAGGTATTGAAAAAATAGAGAATAAAAACTTATTTGTAAAATCATAAAAATGTTTTCATTAGATTTGAAATAATAAAATCAAATATATTAATATAATTTTATTTAAACATTTAATCTAATATGTCAATTAATATGAAAAGTTTATCATATCATTTATTTTTAATATTTATTTAATTTAATTTTTTTTTTTTTTTTTTTTTTTTTTTTTTTTTTTTAAATAAAATATATAAACATAATTAAAATTCATGAATAAAATATAAATAAACTAACAAACAAACGTTCAAACAAACATGTAAATAAATAAATAAATAAATAAATAAATTAATAAATAAATTAATAATATAAAATCTAAAGTTAATATAGATATTATTTAATTTTAATTTTTGTACTACTTTTAATTAGCAATATACTTCTAAAACTATAAAAACTTTTACAATATTGTATTTAAAGTATAAAATTTTGATTAGTAAAATTTCAAAAAAAAAAAAAAAAAAAATCAAAAAAACAAAAACAAAATCAAATATTAGTGCTATCAATAGGTAACAAATCATGAATAATAATAGAAATTATATATATAGGTAAAATATTTATCAAAGTAAAAATTATAAATATATATAAAAAAAAACAATATAATTAAATAATATAATAATCAAGTATTTGATTTATTCAAATAATTATAATAATAATTATATTAAAATGTGAGAAAACTTTTAATATTTTAATATTATTAAATATCATAAATTAAAAAAATATAAATATATAGTCGTTTTTTTTTTTTTTTTTTTTTTTTTTTTTTTTTTTTTTTTTTTTTTATTTTTAATTTTATTTTATAATAAGATTTAATATTGAATATGAATACAAGGATATTTATATTTTAGGTATATATATTAATAAATTAAGTAAACATTAATTTAGGTATAATATGAAATAATAATATATTTTTTTTATAAAAAAATATTCTTTTAAGGTGTTTTTTTTATTAATTCTTAAACTTTTGATTTTCTTGTTCTTCTTTCAATTCTTCTTAATTGTTCACCAGCTTTAGCTCCTTCTTGAATAACTTGGGAACATAAATATAAAGCACGAAATTGCTTTAAACATTGTGATTCTGGATTTAACTTATTGTTATTAACACAGGTATCATATGCAATACTTTGTTGTTTACAATGTTTGTTGATAAGTTTTAATAATTTTGAACTTTTGTTAAAATTATTGTTTTAATGATTATTATTATTATTTTTTTTAAATGTAATATATATAGATATAAAAAAATAGATTAATAATAAACAGATTTGAATTTTTAAAATGAATTTTTAACATATGAAGTTTATCCATTTTTGAAATGTTTTACATTAATTATATATATTAATAATTATATATATAAAATAGAAAGATGAATTATATATACTTTTCTTCAGAACATCTCTGAACAGCTTCTTTTTGCTTTTTACAATCACAATCATAACTATTTGGATGTTTATCTACACATCTTTTTTATTTTAAAATTATTTTGGATTAAGAATGTTTAAAAAATTATTAATTTAAAAAGGGAATAAATACATATAATTAATTATTATTATTATTATTATTATTTTCAAATAGAAAATGATACTATTTTGATTATAATAATAATAGTTATTAATATTTTACTTAGCAAAGGCCTTTAATTGCTTTTTGCATTTTTCTGAAATTTCATTAATAACACTTTCCATTATAAATTCTATAATTTCTTAAAATTTCAATATTATATAGAATTTTTTATATATATGAAATATTGAATATTATATTTTATAATTAATTTTTATATTGATTGGTTGTATATATGATTAAAAAAATTAATTTTTTTAATTATAAAAAAAAAAAAAAAAAAAGTTATAAAACATAATTTATAACCTTTATAAAAAATAATAAAATATTAAAAGAATCTTTAATAATAAATATATATATATATTTAGTTATTTAAAGGTTATTAATATTATAAGGAGGTTAATATCAAAATGTACTTATTATTATAAATTACTTAATAAATATATTATAATTATTAATTTAACTTTCTAATAAAAAATAATAATAAGAAATATAAATTATTATTATAACTATAGTATCAGATTTAATAAAATTTGGAGAATATATTCTATTTTTATTTTTTAAAATTGAGTAATAATCAATTAAATTTTTATTGAATACTATATTTAAAGTTATTTTATAAGTAGTATAAATATAAACATTTATATATTATATAAATAAACATAAAGTAAACAAACAAGCTAAAAATAAAAAAAAAAAAAAAAAAAAAAAAAAAGAAACTTATCATGGCTAGTACTAAACATTTGGAATATATAGACTTTTCATTTGGAAATATTTCTATTAGAATTAAGCAGAATCAATCGTCTTTATTAACAGGTACAACTATTTGGGATGCTAGTCATGTTTTAGGAGACTATTTAAATAATATCTTTAGAAAAAAATCAACTTCTATTTCGAAGCCTCCTCTTCAAGGTAAATATTGCCTTGAGCTAGGTAGTGGTTGTGGCTTAACTGGTATATTAGTAACATTATTAGGAGCTAATACTATTCTTACTGATAGAAAAGATACTCTTTTTATTTTAGAAGATAATGTTGGTAGTAATGTTCCTAATTTTTCTAAAAGTCAAGAAGCTTTTAAAGTGAATGATAATGAAAATATGAATACAAAAGAATTAGATAATGGTATGACAGCTGTTATTGGTCAGGCACTTGTGAAAGAGTTAGACTGGGAACAACCAGTATCAAAAGATATCTATGATCCATCTACTCCAAATCATATCGAGTTTGATTATGTATTAGCGGCGGATTGTGTTTTTAATATTGAAATGTTAAATCCATTTATAAATACTTTAGTAAATGTTTGTGGACCACATACTCAAGCCTTTGTTGCCATGGAAAGAAGAGATGCAGATGTTATTAATGCTTTCTTATCAAGAGTTGAAGAAAGAGGTTTTACTTGGAATCGTATACCAAAAAGTAAATTATTAAAGGTGGATGGAGTTGCTGGTGTTGTGGAAGTTTATAAATTAAGAGTTAAAAAAATTAAAAAATAAATTATTTAAAATACCTACACATTATTATTTATTTAGAAAAACAAAAACAAAAACAAAAACAAATAAATCAGTGACTTTCGAAAGTAATACATAATATACCATTATATTAATTATGAATAATAATAATAATAATAATAATAATAATAATAATAATAATAATAATAATTTATAAAAAAGGAATTTTATTTCCTTTTTTTATTAATTATTTCTATCTCCATATTTTATTATTTATTTCAAAGTATTTATCGAAACATCTTTTTATAAATATTTGTAGATAATATTATCAAATTTAATAAAGTTTATATTATTAATAAAAAAACAAAAATTAGTAACATCATTTATTCTCATAATATATTAAGATACTTTTAAATTTTTATTAAATTTTTTTTGAAATACTCATGTTTAAATAAAAGTATAATTATTATTTTTGAATTTTGCCTCATTTTAGAAAATAAATTTTTACTAATTATATAAATTTCAACTTTATTTTTGTTGCATAAAATATATAATTATATTTTATATTGTTATATAAGATAATATAATAAAATTATACATTAATAATTATATTTTATTTTTTAATTACTTTTTTTTTATTTTAGAAAAAAAAATAATAATAATAACATTTTTTTTATTTTTTTTTATTTAATTATATATTTTTATTTATTTTTATTTATTTTTTATTTTTTATTTTTTTTTTTTTTTTTTTTTGCTTAGGAAAAAATGAATTTCAAGTTTACTTTCAAATATTATCAAATTTTTTTTTTTATAATTTTTACAAAAAATAAAATAAAAAAAATAATAGAAATATTTAACCAATAAAAATCATAATTTAAAATTAAAGAATTTTTCTTTTTTTTTTTAAAAAATTTTTTTTATGACTTAACACAAAAAAAAAAAAAAAAGTTAAATAAAATGAAAAACATTTATTAATATTTTTTTTTTAAAAAGAAATCTAAATCTTTATTTTATGTTACTTTTTTACCTTCTTCTTTAAACCTCACTTATATAATATATATATAAATATATAATGATAATAAGCAAAAGAAAAAAAAAAATTTATAGACGGACCATAATACATTTTTAACTTATTAATAAATTAATTAATTTAAATAATGGAATTTTCATTAGAAAAGGGACAATTACTAAGCAATTTAAAATTTAATATAGAAAATATTATTAGAGAAAAATCTGGATTTATAAATAAATTAAATATAGCTAATAATAATGAAGATCCTGTAGAATTTATTTCTGTCCTTGAGTCTTTCGAGAAAATTGATATAACGAGATGCTTTGAAATTAATGAAATTTTAAAAGATTTAATAATATCCTTTAATTAATAATAATAATAATAATAATATTTTAATAAAAGATTATTATTAAAATAATAATTATTATTTTTTCATTTCTGACTTTTTTTATATTTTATTTTTTTAAATTTTAAAGTTATTAAATTTAACTTCTTATCATTTATATATATATATTTTATTTATATTAATATACGCAATATTTAATAATGAATTAAATATCGAAAAGAAAATAGAATTAATTAAAAGCTTTGTAAAAATTATACCAAATATAGAATTATCAAAAATAAATGTTATATCTTTTTTTATAAAATTACATTTAAAGGTATATATAAGTCCTCTACTTTATATTTTTATATAATATTTATATTTAAAAAAGTAATTAAATTTCTTTTTATATTTATTAATTTAATATATATACATATTAATTGTTAGAATGATATAAATGACTTAGGGAATTTAGAAAATGAAAAAGAAATAGCAAACAATGTTCATGTATTTATTATCTTTAAAATTAAAATATGTATTAAATAATATTTATATTTGATATAAATAGATATTAATTATAAATTTATTAATTTATAAATTGTAATTCTTACATAGCTTTATACTTTCACAAATTATTTAATAAAAGAATTTATTTCGTATTATTATAATAGTATTAGAAATGATACTTTAAACTTTTTAAATGAAATTTTTGATAATGACGAAAAGGGAAATAATAAATTTAATGAATTTAATTCAAAAATATTTTTCGAATGTACACAAACATTTTTATTTCTTCAGGTAAATATGAGGTTTTTATATTTAATTAATTATTAGTATTTAAAAGCTATTCATATTATTTAGTTAATTACGATAATTATTATTTAATAAATGTTAATTTATTCTATATATACTATCTATATTAAATTATATTTTAATAATTATAATTTGATATTTACATTAAATATTTTTAGAATTTTAAAAAGAATAATTATAATTTATCTAACTCAACACATAATGATATTAAAAAATGTTATACAATGACAATGGAAATTTTACTTATTTATATTGAAAATTTATCAGAAAAATATATATCAATATTTTTAGAATTTGACAATTCTTCCACATTATATAAATGTTATGGCAATGGTATATATAAAATGAATACATTTATTTTGCTTTTTTTTTTTATGTTTATTTTTATTTGATATATAAATTTTATGATATTAAATAAAAATAAATAGATAAATAAATAAATAAATAAATAGAATAACTAATAGTAAAATCAATTTTTTTAATTATTAATATATTAATTTATCTTTAAATCAAGTTTGTAATCTTTTGATAACTTTATGTACAATATCTCCAAATGATTTTAAATTATTGAATTTTAGTTGGAAATTCTTAATTAGAGTTTCTTGCTCAGACAAATTAGTAGATAATATATCAAAATATTTTAAGGTAAGAAAAGATATTTTTTTTTTTTTTTTTTTTTTTTTTTTTTTTTTTTTTTTTTTTTTTTTTTTTTTTATGTATTACCTAAAATAAAATATACAAATTATTTAAAGAATATTAAAATTAAAATTAAAATTTTTTATATATGATCGATGAATTTAAATTCTTTGCTTAGTTGGATGAACCTATAAATGTTTGTTATGAAAATATTAAAACATTTTTTGATAAAGTAGTTGAATCAATATTAAATGATAATATTAAGAGGGATCAACTTAAACGAAATATTACTTTAATTAAGTAATTATATACTCTATATTTGTCTTTTAAGTTAATAATATATTTATAAAATGTTGAAATTAATTTTATTATATTATATATTATATATAAATATATATGAATAAATGGATATATTTCATATATAAATATAGATTTTATTTAACCCATTTACATTCATTATGTATTAAACATTCAAATTATATATCTATTTATTCTATCGATGAAACTTTTCCTATTTTTAAAATGTAAATTTTTCTTCAAACAAAACACTATAGTTTATAATATATCTTGTTAAAGTTTTATTAATTATTATTATTATTATTATTACATATTAATTTTAATTTTATTTATTTATTATTTTTTTTTTTAATTTTAGTTTTTTCAATCTTTGTTTATATATAAAATAGTAAGTATTTATATATAACTTTAGTTAAAATTTTATAAATTTATTTTCAAATAACTAATTTTTATTTTTATTTTTATTTTTCTATATATATATATATATATATATAATTAATGTTAATATTATTAAAGTCACTTATCTTTGTTAATTTTTAAAATTGAAACTTTTAATGAAGAACAAAATGAAGCTCTTGCTAAATTAAATGAAGTTTTGATACCAATAGATATAATATTTTCATATTTTTATTCAGCGAAAAATTTAAATGATTCCCAAAAATTAAATTATATTTTATATTTCATTCGCTTTTCATATGTTGATGTTAATATTGATAAATCTTATGCAAAAATTATTACTAATGATGGATTTTATTATTCAAAACTTTTACAACTGGATAATATATTTCGCCATTTTTGGCAATTATCAGAAACTGTTCAACAAAATTTATTAAACTCATCCTCAAAAATTGATGCTAATGAAGTTGATGCTATTACTGGGAATGAGAAAAAAAGTTCCAACATTTTATATTGTTATTTCTCCTATATTGATAAGTGTCCATCCAATATACTAAGACATAAATTACCATCAGATGATGAAAGTAATGAATTATTAACTTTAGATCGAACAATTATCGTTACATTATCTTTACTTCCACATTATATTAATTTTTCATTATTTAATTTATGGGAAAAGGTATATTATTAATAATAACATCTTATATATAATTAATAGTATTATTATGTATAATTATTACTGTTATAAAATATATTAGTATTATTATTAAATAATTATTAAATAATTACTAATAAATTTATTTTTTCTACTAATAATTAAATATATATTTTTTTATTTTTATATTATTGTCTTTTTATTTTTTTAATTTAATAGAGTTATTTTTCATTGTTACTTTTTTATGAAAATCAAATTATTCAAACTATTTTATATGAATCTTGGTGTAATATATTTAAATATATAAATAATGCAATTCA